>MU682757.1:60032-102931 GCA_026770625.1 Nicotiana glauca | reverse complement strand
CTCTACAAACCTCGCATTCATCCCCACATTAGCTGAGTCCACTTTCTTAAGCGACCCGAATTTATCAAATTTCAACACGTACCCTTCAATTACACGTGAGATCTTCTCACAGTATACATAAGAATCGTACCCCTTAAGAACACTCCGCAGGAGATATCCAACCTGCTTCGCCTCAATTTAGTATTTCAGCACACCTTCCACCATCATACACATAACACAGCCATTTTGGTCTTCCTGAGTCTGAACTCATACTGCCACACGTAATGTACTACTTCACTTCCCAACTAGGAGACACAAAAATATTCTTCACGCGCCCATACTCGGGGCTACACAAAAGATCACAAAAGGAAACGAACCACTTAATAGTTCATCTATTATCCCGCAGAGTCCTTCGTCACTACCAAGACATATAATAACATCTCATCACATGAATACCAAACCGCCATTCTGGCTAATAGCGACAATACCGAACACGACAATACCGAACATATAAGTTCAAAACACTTGCTCACACGATCAGCACCTCAGTGCTCAAGCCATAGGCAGGATCCGGCCTCAAGTCCTCTAGACTGGCCCAACATCGAACTCACGAGATCACATCTCGCCCCTTGATCGGGGAATCACAAGCCATCAGGGCACTTATAATACCGAGCGCTCATGTGCGCATACAGACGTGTGGAAGGAATTTCAAGAGTTATATCACAAGCTAAATCAAGTACGCACGATAAGAATTCCAAGAAAGTGAAGTTTTCCTAAAGGTTCTGTAGCCTCTCGAGGATAAATACAGACGTCTCCGTACTGATCCGTGAGAATCTACTAATCCTGCTCATGACTCGTGAGACCTAGTAACCTAGGCTCTGATACCAACTTGTCACGACCCAATCTCCATACACGATCGTGATGGCGCCTCTCATGAAGACAAGGCCAGTCAACTAACCCAATTAGTTTCTTTAACAATTACTAAACATAAATAGATGGGAAATGCAACTTAAAGAACATTAATTATCAATATTATAGCCTAACTTAGCCCGACTGGGGTGTCACAAGTCACGAGCATCTAGGAGGATCTTTATTACAATTTCAAAGTCTATAATACATAAAATAAAAATTTGGAAATCAAGAAGAAGAAGAAACTCGGTGCCGTGAACGCCGGCGGTCACCTTGCTTAGCTACGATAGCAATACCTNAGTACTTCCAACTCAGTGGTAATAAGAGCGAATAATATCTGAGCGATAGGAAAACACGTATGAGCACTCCAAAATGCTATAAAAGACTGTACAACCCTTTGAGCAAAATAGTAAAACCGTAACACTGTGAAAAATCCTTTAGAAAATCTCTAGCTCAGTTAGAAATCTCTTTTTCCAATATCTTTCTTTTTCCAACAGTCAAGCATATGAATGCTATATCAGATAGTGCAAGTAGGCACATAAATCAGCCCCTTGGGCACAACACTCCTTAACATATAACACCAGGGCATCTGGTCAACAAGGCAAGTAATAACATGTATGCCAATTATATGTGAGTGCTAAAAGTCATGCCATGTAGTACAAACAGGAATGAATGCATGAATGCAATGCAATGCACATGACCTCTGCGGCGCGCAGCCCGATCCATTTGGGTACCCTGCGCTCACTGAGGGTGTGTACAGACTCCGGAGGGGCTCCAACAGCCCAAGCGCTATAATACTGCGGCATACAGTCCGATCCACATAATATATCACTGCAGCGTGCAGTCCGATCCATATAATATACTACTGCGGCGTGCAGTCCGATCTATGCATGTATATGTATATACTGCTGCGGCGTGCAGCCCGATCTATATCTCAATCCAGAAATGCACACATAACACTGCTGCGGTGCGCAGCCCGATCCATGCTCAGTCCAGCAATGCACATAAGCCCCTTGGGCAATAGTAAAATAGCAGTTCTCAGCTCAAAACGTCAGAAAAATATCATTTAAGTTTTCAAATCTTAGAAAGATGGCTGAGTTCGCAAAACAATATTTAGAACCTTGGACTGAGATCAAATAATATGCAACGTAATGCAAAAATAGTGATATCAATCCCTGAAGGATTCAAATAATCGGTATGAAGCCCAAAAACATAGCAATCAGGCTAAATCATGATAGCATCAAGTAGTTTTCAGTCAATCACGCAGTAAAATCGACAATCGGGACAGACCAAGTCACAATCCCCAACGGTGCTCTACCCCACGCTAATACCTGGCGTGCAAGTCACCACAATACAGCACTATGATATGCAAATTCGGGGTTTCAAACCCTCAGGATATCATTCATAATATTACTCACCTTGAACCGGTGAAATTCCTCGTTCGCGATGCTTTTGCCCCTCAAATTGGCCTCCATGCGCGTCAAATTTAACCAAAACCAGAACGAACACATTACAATATGCTAAGGGAACCATACCCAATCGAAAACAATCGAATTATATCAAAAATCTCGAAAATAGTAAAACCTGAGCCCCGGGCCCACTTCTCGAAAAATTACAAAATTACATTACCGGATTCCTCGTCTCGCCACGAGTCTACCCATACCAATAACTCCCAAATCCGAGCTCAAAAGACCTATCAAATTCCAATTTGAAATTTATCAAAAACTCAAGCCCTAGTTCATAATTTTAGGCTTAATTTCCATGAATTTCTAGACCAATTTCACAATACAATCATGTTTTAAAGCCAAGATTCTTACCTCACGTCGATTCCCTTTGAATCCCTCAGAAATTCCTATCCAAAAGTTCCCAAAGACGTTCAAATATGGAGGAAAATAGCTTAACTCACGGAACAAAATGACACTTTAAAACCTTTTCTGCCCAGGCCTATTTCTGCTTCTGCAATACAAATGTCGCTTATGCGACTTCCGCTTCTGCGGTATTCTTCCGCTTCTACGGTTTCCTTCATTTTGCCCAGGACCGCTTCTGCGGTCCATTGTTCGCAAAAGCGAGACCGCTTATGCGGTCCAATCATCTGCTTCTGCGGTAGCTGCCCAATCCCCACGTTCCGCTTCTACAACTTTCCTTTCACTTCTACGGAACCGCTTCTGCGGTCCATTTCCGCAGAAGCAAAAATGCCAGATACCGGAACCCTTCAGCAGTCCTTAAACCCCAAATTTCATCCCGTTAGCCATCCGAAATCACCCCGAGGCCCCCGAGACCTTAACCAAAAATACCAATACATCCTATAACGTTATTCAAACTTGCTCCAAATCATCAAACCACTATCGTTAACATCAAAATCATCAAAATTTCACCAAATCAAAGCCTAAGTTCTTCAAGAACTTCCGAAATGCATTTCCGAACAAAAACCCAACCAAACGATGTCCGAATGACCAAAAAATTTGCAGACATATTCAAAATCACCTAACGAAGCTACAGCAACTCTTAGAATTCTATTCCGACCCTCGGATCAAAATATCACCTATCAACCAGAATTCGCCAAAATTCAAACTTCGCCAATTCAAGCCTAATTCTACACCGAGCCTCCAAAATCAATTATGATCGCACTCCTAAGCCACAAATCACCTCCCGGAGCTAACCAAATCACCAAAATTCACATCCGAGCCTCCTAACTATATAGTCAACTTCCTGTTGACTTTTTTCCAAAACTAGCTTCCTTCAATGAGACTATGTGTCTCATTTTTAACTAAAACCAATTCAATTCTATCCGATCAACTCGAATACTGATATTGAAACATAGAACAACATAATATGGGGGAAACGGGGCAGTAACTCAAGTGATAACAGGCCGGGTCGTCACAGATTTTTACAAAATAATCGATTTCACATATCAATAACTTGTCAGATCTTTTCCAAAACTATTTCACAAGTTGTGCCATCCATCCTACAAAATCTGCTTCAAAAATTATCTGATATGACCATAATAATCATGTCAATTTGCGCTTCTTCTATAACTCCATCAATTTCAAGTTCGAAGTACGTCCGACCTGACTTGTTTTGACAAGATACATAGGCACCTTTATACAAGGATTTAGTCACACTATTATTCAAAATTCAAGCATCCCAAATTTAGAAACTGGGGCAGATTTTTTTAGCCAATCAAATAACTTCCTTGATCTTTCAAAATCTCTAATCCATTAAACAATTCATATCCAAATACCTCCAAGTCTATAAACTCTAACCCGTCAAATATCCTTTAATCCTTCAAACTTTGAGTATTCTTCCGTTCCAAAACTAAGGACCAAGTTCCTCTACAAGCACAAGTCACCTAATTTTTCAAACTCATAATTTTTCTTTGGATGAGACAGGATCAAAGTTGATACAATTTTCTTCACATGGACATAAAGCTCTATCTACACATACAGTTGAACGTAGATATGGTGGTGGATCATATCATCTTCAAAGTGGACGAGTGGACGTGGATGTGGACATGGACATCGGCTCGCAAGTTTAGCATATGAGTGACAGGATCCAAATCTTGTGGACGTAGTCATGGACTTAAATTTCTTTAGAAGTGGATATGAACATGAATCCATGTTCTCACCTTAGAATTTATGGACATAAATTTGTCATAGTAGATTCTGTGGATGTGGAGGTGGATGCGAATAATAGATTTTGTGGATATGAACATGAATTTATGTCTCTCATGGTAAATTTTATGGACTAGAATGAAGACGTGGTCATATTGTGATAGATTTTTTGGGGGTATAAACATGGACGTGAAGTTATATTTCCCATGGTAGATACCATAGAAGTGGATATATATTTATATTTCTGTATAAGTAATTTATAAATGTGAATGTGGAGTTATATTTTTATCGCGAATTTTATGGACGGGGATTCATGTTTACACATCATAAATGTGGACGTGAATTTATTATTAGACCATAGATTTTGTGGAGGAGGATGTGGATATGGATTATCTTTCAACGTGGATTTGTAGATGTGGACGCGGATTTTATTTCTATTAATTGTAGACTTTGTGGACGTGGACATAGACTATGGATTGTCTTCCTGTCTCATAAATTTTATGGACGTAGACGTGGACGTGGATTATATATGTGGATGTGGATGTGGATGTGGATGTAATTTATTATAAATTTTATGAACGTGGACGTGGATTTACCTTTTTGCAACATAAAATTTGTGGACGTGGATGTGAATTTTCTTTTGCCTCCTAGATCTTGTGAGCGTTGACGTGGACGTGGATTATATATGGCCAAGAGTTTATCTTTTGACTTCTGTAAATATAGATGTGGGTACAGATGTGGACATCGACATGAATTAAAACTAATATTTCTCACAATGGACTTTGCACATATAGACGTTGCTTTGACCATGGGTTTAAATTTTAAAGAGGAATGTGGTTGTGGATTTGGCTCTTCTCAAAAGTGGATTTAGTTTTTATTGAAGTGGATCTGGACTTAATTCTTCATCAAGCTACAAGACGTAGATACCTCTTCAAGGTGTGGATTCATCCATCTTCAAACTTTGACGTGCATTCAACCCTTGAAAGCATGAGTTGCAAGTGTAATTTTTTTTAACTCTATTACATTTCTTTATTACTAACAATTATTTTTATCTTGCAGTTATTTCTAAAGAAAAGGCGCTCATATCACACATCAATCTCAAAAATCAAGTTTCAGGTTGAATTTCAATTATCATTCCTTAATTTCAATTCTCAATTATCCACCTTCAATTTGAAATCTACAAGGAACCTCAAATATCAGTTTTCAATTTTTATTTATCTATCTTTATTTTTCAATTTTCAAATATAAACTTATGGGTTTTAATTATCAATCTCCATTCATCAATTTTCAATTACCAAATTTCAGTCGAAATTTCAAATCTTCAATAATCAATTATCATTTTCAATCTCTCGCGAACTTTAACTTTCGCGCTGACTACAAATTATGGATTTACTTTTATGCCCTAAAGATTTCAAATGTGGATTTACTTTTAAGCATTGTGGATTTTAATTGCGAATTTACTTTTAAGCATTGTGGACTTTAATTTGAATTTAGTTTTATGAAACATGGACTTTAATTGTGGATTTACTTTATACATTATGAACTTCGATTGTGGATTTACTTTTCACATTGTGAAATTCAATTGTAGATTTGCTTTATGTATTCTAGACTTCAATTGTAGATTTGCTTTTTGCACTATGGACTTCAATTGTGGATTTAACTTTTGCACTGTGGACTCTAATTGTGGATTTATTTTATGTATTGGACTTTATTTGTGGATTTAATTTTATGCACAGTGGACTTCAATTGTGGATATCTCCCTCCCCTTATTTACTTCCTTCAATGTGGACTTTCTTTTACCCCTTGTACATAATGTATATAATTTTTGTGGATGTGGATTTAAATCTTTTAAGCGTGGATCATAAATATCAATTTCACCATTACCGCTAATGAGTTTTCTAGTATGCTTGTTTTCATAAGTTGATAGGATCACAAGTTCGCATCAGATATCAAATCGTGGATCACATCTAAGCAGTGAACTGGGGCAATTGCTGAAGGAAGAGTTAAACTCATCAGCAAGAGGTCTAAGATTTACTCCCAAATACATTCTAGCATACCTAGTCTCACTTAGGTCAATTAGTGTCCATCTTGAGTCTTATATCCACGCAATTTTATTCAAATAATCTCATCTTTCTTTATCTCAAATACCTAGTCTCACCACAATTCGATACTGGGGCAGTTTTAAAAATCAGCATCAATTACAAATTCTTCCCATTTGAACTGCATATGGCCTGATTCTGTGACGACCCGGCCCGTCGTCACGTGAGTTACCGCCCCGTTTCCCCCATATTGTGTTGCTTTATGTTTCAATATCGATATTTGAGTTGATCGGGTGGAATTGAGTTGGTTTTAGTTGGAAATAAGGCACTTAGCCTCTTAGAAGAAAGAATGTTTTAGAAAAGTCAATCGTAAGTTGACTATGTAGTTAGAGGGCTCGGATGTGAATTCTGGTGGTTCGGTTAGCTTCGGGGGATGATTTGTGACTTAGGAGTACGATCGAAATTGAATCTGGAGGTCCGGTGTAGAATTAGGCTTGAATTGGCGAAGTTTGAATTTTGGCGGATTCCGGTTGATAGGTGAGATTTTGATCCGAGGATCGGAATTGAATTCCGAGAGTTGAATTAGCTTCGTTAGGTGATTTTGGATATGTGTGCAGAATTTCAGGTCATTCGGACGTCGTTTGGTCAGGTTTTTGATCGAATGTGAGTTTCGGAGGTAAATCCTATGGACTAGAAACACCATTTAATTGAAGATTTATCCTTAAATTCTCTGAAATTTGGGTAAAAATTGAAGAAACCAGGGCTTGGTTTTTGGAATATAAATTAGAGATTTGATGGCCCATTTGAACTCCCATTTTGATGAATTTTATATGTATGGACTCGTGATGAGATGAGGATTCCGGTGAAGTGAATTTCATAATTTTTCGAGAAGTGAGCCCGGGGCTCGGGTTTTGCCAACTTCGTGTTTTTGGATGTTTTTCGAGTTCTTTCAATTGAGTTATGTTCCATTAGCCTATTATAATGTATTCGTTGTAGTTTTGACTAGATTTGACGCGCGAGGAGGTTGATTCTAGAGGAAAAGGCTTGGTGGACTAGTTCGTTAGCCGGTTTGAGGTGAGTAATTGATGTAGCTGCTGTTCTGAGGGTTTGAAACCCCAGACTTTCACATCGTGACGCTATATTGAGGCGTGACACGCATTCTACGGTGAGTGCGGGGTCGGCTACAATTGGGGATTGAGACTTGGTCCATCCCGAGTATGATTTCTTCTTTATGGGCGATTGAGACACATACTTTATCACTGTGGATTGGGCTTATTGCCGTGTTTGGGGCCTTGTGCCGACCTGTAGAATCCTTAGGGGATCATTATGTGTTTCTCCTCACTTGTGTGTATAACATAGATTCTCAGTCATGTTTTCAAATATTAAAAACAATATAATAACTGTGTTTTATACATGAACCTTAAATGAAAAGGATATGAGGGCTGAGATCCCTATAGTATGTCACGCCCGATGGGCTGTGGTCTTATTTGACTGAGATGGGTCGGGGACCCAGTGGTGAGGATGTTTCCTTGATATGGATCGGGCTACACGCCGTAGCGATTATTATATATTGATATTGAGGCCGAGAGCCTGTTTTATGCCAATACCTGGCTGATATTGCGCTTGGGCTGTAGGAGCCCCTTCGGAGTCTGTACACACCCCCAGTGAGCGCCGTCGACGTTAATAAGTGGAGCGGGCTGCACGCCGCAGCGGGTACTGGAGTGTACCATTATATGTGTTGCATTCTTTTCATGCATTATTTCTTGACTATATTATTTGTTGTATACTTTTTCTGCTGGATTTGATATGAACTGCTAGATGTAGAGTACTTTGTGCATTTCCTGCATTTTCTTACTTTCAGACTTTAGTTATGTTTATTACTTACTGAGTTGGATGTACTCACTTTACTCCCTGCACCTTGTGTGCAGATCCAGGGCAGTCTCAGGCTGAGTGATGCTGATCCAGAGTTCCTTCCGGGAGTATTTGAGGTAGCTGCAGGGCGTTCGCAGCCGATGATTCTCCCCTCTATCTTTATCCTTTATTTTCGTACTATCAGTGTAAGACAGACTTTGTAGTAGGATATTGCTCTGTCATTAGAGGCTCATGATCGTGACACCGGGTCCTAGTTAGGCTGTGTTGGTATTTTGTTAGATTTTCCGCATTATTATCAGTATTTCAGATTCTTGTTTTTAATGATATTTATCTTCTTCTATTTAATTAACAGTGTTATTGATCGAGCTTGCCTAGTAGTGTGCTGGGCGCCATCACGACCGGGTTGGAGTTGTGACAAGTTGGTATTAGAGCCTAGGTTACTCGGTCTCACGAATCATGAGCCGGTTTAGTAGAGTCTCGCGGATCGCTACGGAGACGTCTGTATTTATCCTCGAGAGGCTGCAGAACCTTTAGGAAATTTCATATTCTTGGAATTCTTATCGTGTGACTTTGTTGATCCGAGAACTAAATTCTGTTATTCTATTCGCTCGCAGATGGCGAGAACCCATGCTATCGGACGTGGCGGACGACCGCCTGTACCACCTACTGAGGCCACCAGAGGCCGTGGACGTGGTCGTGGTCGAGGCAGAGCCGAGGGGGCAGCACCTGTTGACCCACCAGTTGCCCCGACTCAGGAGCAGGCTCCAGCTGTAGAGACTCCAGCAGCACCTGTCCAGGCACCAGCCGTGCCTATTGTGATTCCGGGTCTTCAGGAGGCCCTAACTCAGATTCAATCAGTTGCACTGGCCTGGCTCAGGCCGTCTCAGCCACTACTGCAGCAGCTACTTCGCAGGCCGGGGAAGGCAATCAGACCCCCGCTACGCGCACGCTGGAGCAGGTAGTACAGGTTTTGCAGACACCAGAGGCACCACCAGTTCAGCAGGTTGCCCCAGTTCAGCCGGTTGCCCCGGTTCAGGATGATGTGATTCCGACCATGCCAGACGATGAGCAGCGTCGTCTTGAGAGGTTCAACAGGCTTTCTCCTCCTACTTTCAATGGTGTTCTAGGTGAGGATGCCCAGGGTTTTCTCGACAAGTGTCGATGTATGCTTCGGACCGCAGGGATCTTGGAGTCGAGTGGGGTATCATTTACTACTTTTTAGTTTTTTGGAGCAGCTTTCACTTGGTGGGAGGCTTATGAGTGGTGTAGGCCGATAGGTGCAGCGCCTTTGTCATGGTAGGAGTTCTCCACTCTCTTTCTGGAGAAGTGGGTACCGCAGTCTCAGAGGGAGGAGCTGCGTAGATAGGTTGAGTACCTCCGTCAGGGAGATATGACCATGACTCAGTATGAGGTGAGATTTTCGGAGTTGGCTCGATATGGTCCATGGATGGTCCCGACTGATTGGGAGAGGATTCATAGATTTGTGGATGGACTCACCTATCCCATCCGTATTATGATGACCCGAGAGAGGGTTCTGGGCCATACC
The DNA here is from genome assembly GCA_026770625.1 of Nicotiana glauca. NCBI lineage: Eukaryota > Viridiplantae > Streptophyta > Magnoliopsida > Solanales > Solanaceae > Nicotiana > Nicotiana glauca. Next base: position 92,975 of record MU682757.1, on the reverse strand, counting down.
TTCGAGGATGCTGTGGATATTGCTCGTGATATTGAGACGGTTCGCCGTCAGGAGAGAGAGGAGAGGGAGGCCAAGAGGCCTTGAGGATCAGGTAGCTTCAGTGGTGCTCTATCTAGGGGCCAGTTTCAGCATAGCAGAGGTCGTTCTTTCAGGAATCATCAGTCGGCTCGTCCCAAGTATCGTGGGGCATCTTCAGGCCGTGGTCACCAGGGGTATCAGCAGGGCCAGTCTTCACTTAGTGCCCTCCCAGCTCATAGCTCTTCACATGCCCCTTCAGCTCAGGGTTCTTCTACGCAGGGCGCAACGGCTGGTCATTCCGGCGCGAGGGGTTCCCATCAGTCCCCTTCTCCAGCACCTGGTATTTGCTTCGAGTGTGGCGAGTATGGCCATATGAGGATGCAGTGTCCTCGACGTCGTGGTAGCCCGTCTCAGCAGAGGGATCAGCCCTTCTCTTCTACTCCATCCACTTCAGCACCATCCCAGTCAGGTAGGGATGGGGGTCAGGCAGCTAGGGTCCGCCCTAGGGGTGAAGATCGACCTAGTGGTGGTCAGGCTCGGTTCTATGCGCTTCCAGACAGGAGGCACGCCATTTCATCTGATGCAGTTATTACAGGTATTATCTCTGTAAGCCATAGGGATGCTTCTATTTTATTTGATCCTGGATCTACATACTCTTATGTGTCTTCATATTTTGCCCATCATCTAGGTACGACTCGAGGGTGTCTTGCCTTACCTGTGCATGTATCTACCCCGGTGGGTGATACTATTATTGTGGATCATGTGTATCGGTCCTGTCTTGTTACTATTGGGGGTCTGGAGACCCGGGTTGATTTGTTGCTTTTGAGCATGGTAGACTTTGATATTATTCTGGACATGGACTAGTTATCTCCGTGTCATGCTATTTTGGACTATCATGCAAAGACAGTCACGTTGGCTATGCCAGGTGTTCCGAGAGTCGAGTGGCGTGGTTCGATCGATTATGTACCCAGCTGGGTAATTTCTTTCTTAAAGGCCCAGCGGATGGTTGGGAAGGGATGTTTATCATATTTGGAATTTGTGAGGGATGTTGGAGCTGAGACTCCTAGTATTGATTCGGTTCCCGTTGTGAGGGATTTCCCTGATGTGTTTCCAGCAGACCTGCCGGGCATGCCGCCGGACAGGGACATTGATTTCGGTATTGATCTGGTGTCGAGCACTCAACCCATCTCTATTCCTCCCTATCGTATGGCACCAGCTGAGTTAAAAAAATTGAAGGAGCAGCTTCAGGAACTCCTAGATAAGGGGTTCATTCTCCCGAGTGTGTCACCGTGGGGTGCACCGGTCTTGTTTGTCAAGAAGAAAGAAGGCTCAATGAGGATGTGTATTGATTACAGGCAGTTGAACAAGGTAACAGTGAAGAACAAGTATCCTTTACCGCGCATTGATGATTTGTTTGATCAGCTCTAGGTAGTAAGGGTATTCTCGAAGATTGATCTTCGTTCAGGCTATCACCAACTGATGATTAGGGATTCTGATATTATGAAGACAGCTTTCAAGACGAGATATGGGCATTATGAGTTTCTAGTTATGTCTTTTGGGCTGACTAATGCCCCAGCTGCGTTCATGCATTTGATGAACAGTGTGTTCCGGCCATATCTGGATTCATTTGTGATTGTGTTTATTGATGACATCCTGGTGTACTCGCGTAGCCAAGAGGAGCATGCTCAGCATTTGAGGGTAGTATTACAGAGATTGAGGGAGGAGAAGCTTTATGCAAAGTTCTCCAAGTGTGAGTTCTGGCTTGGGTTCGTGGCTTTTCTGGGACACGTGGTGTCTAGTGATTGTATTCAGGTTGACCCAAAGAAGATAGAAGTGGTGCAGAGTTGGCCTAGACCGTCCTCAGCTACGGAGATCCAAAATTTCCTCGGTTTGGCAGGGTATTATCGCCTGTTTGTCCAGGGATTTTCATCTATTGCTTCGTCCTTGACCAAGTTGACGCAGAAGGGTGCACCATTCGTATGGCCGGATGAGTGCGAGGAGAGCTTTCAGAAGCTCAAGACGGCTTTGACCATAACTCCAGTGTTAGTCTTGCCATCAGCTTCAGGTTCTAACACCGTGTATTGTGATGCTTCGAGAGTTGGGATTGGATGTGTGTTGATGCAGGAGGGTAAAGTTATTGCTTATGCTTCTCGTCAGTTGAAGCCTCATGAGAGAACTACCCTGTTCATGATTTGGAATTGGCTGCTATAGTTCATGCTTTGAAGATTTGGAGGCACTATTTATATGGAGTGTCCTGTGAGGTATATACTGATCATCACAGTCTTCAACATTTGTTCAAACAAAAGGATCTTAATTTTAGGCAGCGGAGGTGGCTTGAGTTGCTCAAGGATTATGACATTACCATTTTGTATCATCCGGGGAAGGCCTATGTAGTGGTCGATGCTTTGAGCCGGAAAGCGGTGAGTATGGGTAGTTTGGCGTATATTCCAGTTGGGGAGAGACCCTTTGCAGTTGATGTTCAGGCCTTGGCCATTCGGATGGTGAGGTTAGATATTTCGGAGCCTAGCCAGGTGTTGGCTTGTGTTGTTTCTCGGTCCTCCTTATATGACCGCATTCGTGAGCGCCAGTATGATGATCTGCATTTGCTTGTCCTTAAGGACAGAGTTCAGCATAATGATGCCAGGGATGTGACTATTGATAGTGATGGTGTGTTGAGGATGCAGGGCCGAATTTGCGTGCCCAATGTGGATGGGCTTCGGGGGTTCATATTGGTAGAGGCCCACAACTCGCGGTATTCTATTCATCTAGGTGCCGCGAAGATGTATCAGGATTTGAGGCAGCATTACTGGTGGAGAATAATGAAGAAGGATATTGTGACTCATGTAGCTTGGTGCCTCAACTGTCAGCAGGTGAAATATGAGCATCAGAGGCCCGATGGTGTGCTTCAGCCCATGGATATTCCCGATTGGAAATGAGAGAAAATTACTATGGACTTCGTGAGTGGTCTCCCTCGGACAGCGAGGAAGTTTGATTCGGTCTGGGTGATATTGGATCGGCTGATCAAGTCCGCGCACTTCATTCCGGTGTGTACTACCTATTCTTCGGAGCGGTTAGCAGAGATTTTCATTCGGGAGATTATACGGTTGGATGGGGTCCTGGTTTCTATTATATCAGATAGGGGTACTCAGTTTACCTCTCAGTTCTGGAGGACTTTTCAGCGAGAGCTGGGTTCACAGGTAGAGTTGAGCACATCGTTTCATCCTCAGACGGACGGGCAGTCCGAGCGTACCATTCAGATATTGGAGGACATGTTGCGTGCCTGTGTTATTGACTTTGGAGGTTCTTGGGTTGATTAATTTCCTCTTGCAGGGTTTGCTTACAACAATAGCTACCAATCCAGCATTCAGATGGCGTCATATGAGGCTTTATATGGAAGACGATGTAGATCTCCGGTTGGTTGGTTTGAGCCCGGCGAGGCTAGGTTGTTGGGGACAGAGTTGGTCCAGGATGCCTTAGATAAGGTAAAGGTGATTCAGGAGAGACTTCCTATAGCTCAGTCGCGTTAGAAGATTTATGCGGACCGGAAGGTCCGAGATGTATCTTTTTCGGTGGGCGAGAAGGTCTTGTTGAAGGCTTCGCCTATGAAGGGCGTCATGAGATTTGGAAAGAAAGGAAAGCTGAGTCCGAGGTTCATTGGCCCTTTTGAGATACTTAGGAAGATTGGGGAGGTGGCCTATATGCTTGCTTTTCCACCCAGCCTATCGGGAGTTTATCCGGCATTTCATGTATCTATGCTCCGGAAGTATGTTGGGGACCCATCTCATGTGTTGGACTTCAGTACAATTCATTTGGATGATGATTTGACCTATGATGTGGAGCCAGTGGCTATTTTGGGTCATCAGGTTCGGAGATTGAGGTCAAAGTATATAGCTTCGGTGAAGGTGCAGTGGAGAGGTCGGGCCGCAGAGGAGGATACTTGGGAGTCCGAGCGAGAGATGCAGAGCAGATATCCTCACTTGTTTGAGACTCCAGGTATGTTTCTTGACCCGCTCGAGGACGAGCGTTTGTTTTAGTTGGGGAGGATATGACGACCCAGCCCATTGTCATATGAGTTGCCGCCCCGTTTCCCCCATATTGTGTTGCTTTATGTTTCAATATCTATATTTGAGTTGATCGGGTAGAATTGAGTTGGTTTTAGTTGGAAATGAGGCACTTAGCCTCTTAGAAGAAAGCTTATTTTAGAAAAGTCAACCGGAAGTTGACTATGTGGTTAGAGGGCTCAGATGTGAATTCTGGTGGTTCGGTTAGCTTCGGGGGATGATTTGTGACTTAGGAGTGCGATCGGAATTGAATTTGGAGGTCTGGTGTAGAATTAGGCTTGAATTGGCGAAGTTTGAATTTTGGCGGATTCCGGTTGATAGGTGAGATTTTGATCCGAGGGTCGGAATGGAATTCTGAGAGTTGCATTAGCTTCGTTAGGTGATTTTGGATATGTGTGCAGAATTTCAGGTCATTCGGACGTCGTTTTGTCAGGTTTTTGATCGAATGTGAGTTTCAGAGGTTTTAGTTTAACTTAGGCTTGAATCCGTTGTGATTTGATGATTTATGTATTGATGGACGTGTTTTGATGATTGGAACAAGTTTGTATGATGATTTGGAGTAGGTTAGTGTTTTTGGGTGAGGTCCCGGGGGCCTCGGGGTGATTTCGGGTGATCAAACAGACTCTTTTTGGTTTTTGAAGATATTAGATTTTTGCTGTTGGGTGTTGCAGAACATTTCTTCAGTGCGTTCGTGTAGAGTGTAACGCAAACGGGTAGAGTAATTTGGAGAGTTTGGAAATTTGCCTTCATGTTCGCGTAGGAATGGTCGCGTTCGCGTAGTTATGGAAGTTGGTTGATCACGTTAGCGTGAAGGGTAACGCGTTCGCGTAGGCATGTGAGGTGAGCCATCGCGTTCGCGGGAAGATGCCACGCATTCGCGTAAGAGGGCCTGGGAGCCCAGTTCAGTTAAAGCATCGCGTTCACGATGGTGGTGTCGCTTTCACGTGAGAGAGGTTTGATGTGCATCGCATTCGCATTGTTTGAGTCGCGTTCGCATAGAGTGTTTTTGAATTTTTAAAATTTTGCACTACGCGTTCGCGAGGTGATGGTCGCGAATGCGATGAAGGAATTTCCAAGGTTGGACAGAAAGTTTATAAACATTTCATCCGCGAACCAAGTCTATTTTTCACCATTGTTAAGCAACCTAGGGAGCTTTTGACGAGGGATTTAGAGGGTTTTGACTGGGAATCGATCGGAGGTAAGTCCTATGGCCTAGAAACACCATTTAATTGAAGATTCATCCTTAAATTCTCTGAAATTTGGGTAAAAATTGAAGAAACCAGGGCTTGGTTTTGGAATGTAAATTTGGGATTTGATGGTCCATTTGAACTCCGATTTTGATGAATTTTATATGTACGGACTCGTGACGAGACGAGGATTCCGGTGATGTAAATTTCATATTTTTTCGAGAAGTGGGCCCGGGGCTCGGGTTTTGGGAACTTCGTATTTTTGGGTGTTTTTCGAGTTCTTTCAATTGGGTTATGTTCCATTACCCTATTGTAATGTATTCGTTGTAGTTTTGACTAGATTCGACTTGCGAGGAGGTTGATTCTAGAGGAAAAGGCTTGGTGGACTAGTTCGTTAGTCGGTTTGAGATGAGTAATTGATGTAACTGCTGTTCTGAGGGTTTGAAACCCCGGACTTTCATATCGTGACGCTATATTGAGGCGTGACACGCATTCTACGGTGAGTGCGGGGTCGGTTACGGTTGGGGATTAAGACTTGATCCATCCCGAGTATGAATTCTTCTTTATGGGCGATTGAGATGCATACTTTATCACTGTGGATTGAGCTTATTGCCGTGTTTGGGCCTTGTGCCGACCTGTAGAATCCTTAGGGGATCATTATGTGTTTTTCCTCACTTGTGTGCATAACATAGATTCTAAGTCATGTTTTTAAATATTAAAAACAATATAATAATTGTGTTTTATACATGAACCTTAAATGAAAAGGATGTGAGGGCTGAGATCCCTATAGTATGTCACGGCCGATGGGCTGTGAACTTATTTGACTGAGATGGGTCGGGGACCCAGTGGTGAGGACATTTCGTTGATATGGATAGTGCTGAACGCCGTAGCGATTATTATATATTGATATTGAGGCCGAGAGCCTGTTTTATGCCAATACCTGGCTGATATTGCGCTTGGGCTGTAGGAGCCCCTTCGGAGTCTGTACACACCCCAGTGAGCGTCGTCGATGTTAAATAAGTGGAGCGGGCTGCACACCGTAGCGGGTATTGGAGTGTACCGTTATATGTGTTGCCTTCTTTTCATGCATTATTTCTTGACTCTATTATTTGTTGTATACTTTTTCTGCTTGATTTGATATGAACTGCTAGATGTAGAGTAATTTGTGCATTTCCTACGTTTTCTTACTTTTAGACTTTAGTTATGTTCATTACTCACTGAGTTGGAAGTACTCACTTTACTCCCTGCACCTTGTGTACAAATCCAGGGCAGTCTCAAGCTGAGTGATTCCAGCTGATCCAGAGTTCCTTCCGGGAGTATTTGAGGTAGCTGCAGGGCGTTCGCAGCCGATGATTCTCCCCTCTATCTTTATCCTTTATTTCCGTACTATCAGTGTTAGACAGACTTTGTAGTAAGATATTATTCTGTCATTAGAGTCTCATGATCGTGACACCGGGTCCTAGTTAGGATGTGTTGGTAATTTGTTAGATTTTCTGTATTATTATCAGTATTTCAGATTCTTGTTTTCAATGATATTTATCTTCATCTGTTTAATTAACGGGGTTATTGATGTAAATGGTCGGGCTTGCTTAGTAGTGTGTTGGGCGCTATCACGACCGGATTGGGGTCGTGACAGATTCTCATAAAGCCCGAGATATGTAGGCAATCAAATACGGGAGTTCGGCCTCAACCTTTCAAAATATCTTCTATTTCGGAAATCATTTTCGATCCTTCTTTAGGATCATCCGCCTTTAATAAGACATTTATGCTCGCCCGACTTTAATATGACATTTATGCTCATCCGCCTTTAATATGACATTTAGGCTCGTTCGCCTTTAATACGACATTTAGGCTTGTCCACCCTTAATAGGACAATAGGAAAGTCCACCTTAAAACAGGACATTCAATCGAAATGATTACATTCCATAACATTTCCAGCATCCATATCGTCCTTATCCTTTCAGTAGCGTACTTGTTGGCAGGGACAAAACTGGCTACAATATTAATTTCTTTGCCCGAAAACTCTTTCATCATTTTCAGTCAAAGAGGGGCAGCTGTTGATACCCAATTTTGTCCTACTTTTCTTCTAATTAATTTCATTGTGCTTCCTGGTCATTAATACTCTAATAGTATTATTAGCTATGTTATCATTATGTATTATCATTAATTTTGTAATTAGTAGTAGTACCGCTATTAGTATTATTATTATATTTTTATAAATTAACTATTAATTTAAATTGATCTATATGTCTATTATGTTATTATTATATCCAAAATATTTATACGAGGAAGCCAAGGAAATAAAAAGAAGATAGAATTTGAATTCCAAAATTTACTCAAAATTGGCCCATTTACCTGATCCATCCCGCCAACAAGAAATGGCCCAAATCAATAACAACAACCCATTTCTATAGCCCATATCTACCAGCTCATATACTCTATTCTACCTCCATGTAGGCACCATATAAGATCCATGTCAGCAACACCTAGGCTCCCAACAACCAAAAATACACGCCTAACACACTCTCTCCCTATCCTTTCACACTTTGACCCCACATTTTGCCATATGAATTTATCAATTAATGGTCGAGATTAATTTTCTTCTATCTTCCAGAGAATTCCTAAATAATTGCTAGCACTTTTATTTTATTGTTTATTCTCTATAAAGTTCCATCCCTTTTCCTCTCCCATGTCACTTTCAATCTCTGCCATCTTGACCTTTCCTCCATTTATTTTTCTTCCAAATCTTTGCAAATCTAAAGTAATAGGAAAATTCAGTCAATATCTCTTCAGAAGATCTCTTCAAACGGCTCTCTTGGAATTCAAGACCCGTGACACCCTATATCTTTTTATTTTTGAATTTTAAAACTCAAATCTCAAATCTCAATCCTAGCTATTTTTACCTATAAATACTACCTCAAAGCTCCAGCCTCACGAAGCTGGAATGATAAGAAAAATCCCAAAAAAGAAAAAGACTCAGTTTATATCTACTTTGTTTTCTTTTAATCTCAAGCTTTACAATCCGTGAAAAATTTCTCAATATTTAGTCTCCATTTTTATATTCTTCATAACCAAGGAGCAGTAGATCTGAGCCCTCAAAGTCTACAGTTCACTGTCCCACAAGAGGTAAATCCTATTCCACTTTATTTATTTTATTATTAAAATACTATATTTTAGAAATCATATTTAAAGAAGATTGTTACTACCGAAAACCATGTGTTAGGTTAAATGTTTAGGAGTTACTTTGTATGTTACTGATAGTTATATCTGTATATTTTAAGTTAGATTAACATAAACTTATTGTGTATTAAGAATTTATTTGTATCATTTCGATCTTACAACCTTAGTAAAAGTTTTGATTATTTTATAATAACTACATATCTACATAGAATTGAAAAATATTTGCAGTTGAATTCATATCTTATGTTCCGTTTGCACATGTTAGATATCATGTATTTTAAAATATAGCTTTGGATTAAATAACTTTGAAATATTAACTTCATGCCTACATTTCTTTGGCATGCATATGTACACGTTAGTGGGTATAATCAAGAGTCAGTTTTTATCATTTTGATTATTGTATTTTTTCTTAAATCATTGCATCTAGAAGCCATTTCTAGCTTTTGATTTATTTATTACCTACTAGGACCCCATGACTCTCTAAAAGTAGTACATGTAGTTGAATATTTAAATGACCTTAAGGTTTGTTTAGCACACGATTGGCATTTACTGTTAATATATGCACACGGTAGTTCATATGAGTTAAATTTTCTTTAAGCTACAGTTTCTTAAGGTTAAGAAATAAATTATTTTTCCTCATTCCTTTCCTTTCTTTTCTTTCTTTGTTCGCATGTACACTTGGGACAAGTGTTCGAACGTCAATGCAAGAGCCTTTCAACTCTCATGGAATTAACCGTCACATTTGTCTATTCCATGTGATCTGGGATCTCCATTCAAGGAAAACAATTGATGAATAGCAAAAGTATGGTCCTTTGTGGGGATGCATGGATAGGCGTTTAAACCTATTTTTTATATCTACTGTCTTTGCGTTGTACCTTGATTATATGATTAAATGATTACCTTCATTATTTGAATTACTTGTTTATGTGTTAAAATTATCTGAGTGTGGAATACATCTAATAACCAGATCATTCATTTGGTTTAATAACCAATCTCTTAAAATATGTCATACAATAATTTTGAATTTACAGACGTAAGGATGCATGATTTTCACTCTTATTTTTTAATAAATGTATTTCTTTTAAACTTAGAATATTTTTAAGTTCATATTTGATTACATTAATATGATTTGAACTCACAATTTCTTACGCATAGATATTTTCAAAGTCGAGTTCTTTTGAATTCAATCCCTTTTTAATCATTTATACATTCTACTCTTAGCCTTAGTTATCTTAAGTCCGGTCGGTTAATCATTTTAATATAAATTTTATAGAGTGCCTTACACCTTCTTTTTAAGATTAATTGAACTCTTACCTTAGAATCTCTAATGTTTAGTAGACCTTACAGAGTTAATAATTGATAATTTAAGTGCCCTAACTCACCCTTTAATATTGTTAGGTGGCGACTATTTAGTCAATAATTAATTAAAGAATTACTAATATGTTATACTCTATATGACCTGGTTAGAATAGGGTATAACAATTGGTATTTAAGGATACGGTGAATTAGGGTTGTGCTAAGAAGTTTGTGATCGGTAATGATGGTGTTATGTGGCTTTAGGGATGAATTTTTGTTCCAAATGTTGATGGGTTGAGAGAGTTGATCCTTGATGAGGCTCATAGTTTGCTCTATTCTATTCACCAAGGGGTCACGAAGATGTACCATGACTTGAAACAACACTATTGGTGGCAAAGAATGAAGAAAGATATCGTTGCTTATGTACCTCGGTGTTTGCATTGTCAAGATGTGAACTATGAACATAAAAAATTGCGTGGATTGACTCAGAGATAGGACCTAACGGAGTGGAAGTGGGAGCGCATCACTATGAATTTTGTGGTAGGCTTACCACAAACTTTGAAGAAGTATGACACAGTCTAGGTTATTATAGACCATTTGACTAAATCCACACACTTCATTCTTGTGGCGACTTCCTATTCTTTAGAGAGGCTGGCTTAGAATTACATTCAGGAATTATCTGGTTCACAGTGTGCCCATTTCCTTCATTTTTGACCGAGGCACATAGTTTAAATTGCATTTTTAGAGAGCCGTGTAGCGTGAATTGGGCATGCGGGTTGAGTTGAGCACAATGTTTCATGCTCAGATGGATGAACATTCCGAGCGCACCATTTAGATCTTGGAGGACATGTTATGTGCTTGTGTTATAGATTTCAGAGGTTCATAGGACCAGTTCTTACCTCTTGCAAAGTTCACCTACAACAACAATTACCAATCGAGTATTCAAATAGCGTCGTATGAAGCCTTATATGGGAGGCGATATCATTCACTGATTGGTTGGTTTGAGCCTGGAGATGCTAGGCCATTGGAAACTGATTTGTTCCGTGATTCTATGGGAAATGTTAGGGTGATTCAGGAACGACTTCACATTGCTCAATCCAGGTAGAAGAGTTATATGGATTGGAAGGTTTAGGATGTAGCTTATATGGTGGGTGAGAAGGTTCTTTCTAAGTGTCGCCAATGAATGACGTGATGCGGTGTGGGAAGAAAGGCAAGTTGAGCCCGAGGTTTAATTGACCCTTTGAGATCCTTGAGAGAGTTGGTAAGTTGGCCTATAGACTTGCGTTTCCACCTAGATTATCGAGAGTTTACCCAATATTTCATGTTTCCTTGCTTTAGAAGTACCATGAGGATAGATCGCATGTTCTAGACTCCAGCACAATTCATCTTGATGAAAATTTGGCCTATGAGGAGGAGCAGTGGCTATTCTATCCCCGCAGGTTTCGAAAGCTGAGATCTAAGAGTTTTCTTTCTGTGAAAGTGCAATGGAGAGGTCAGCCGATTGAAACAGTTACATGGGGGTCTGAATCAGATATGCGGAGTAGAATCCCTCACTTTTTCACCAATCCAGGTACATTTCTATGTCCGTTCAAGGACGAACATTTTTTAGAGGTGGAGAATGTGAGGACCTGATGGGTCATTTTGAGTTCTTTGCAGGGGGTCTCAGATGTCGTATTTACGGTACCTGAATGCAATTTCGAATTAGTACTTGAATCATGTAATTTTGCATTTGCGAACATTTGGCCGCATCTTGATGGGAATAGGCTTCGCAAATGTGAAGCCAATGTCAAATTTGCGACTTCCCCTTTAGGTTGTCAAGGCCGTAATTGGGAGTCCTTCACAATTGCGAAGGTTCGCAATTGCGAACATAGTGTCGCAATTGTGACACCTGAACCTGAACAAAAAGAGTTGGGGAGTCATGATTTGATCTCATTTCTCTCATTTAAGAATCCTAGAACTGTTATAGGCGATTCGGACATGGAATTTTCATCTACAATCATTGGGTAAGTAATGTTGATCTATCTTCAATTATATTATATGATTATACATGAGATTAAATATCACATTCATGAGAATTTAAGAGAAATTTTGGAGATTTTTGTCTATGTTTTGAAAAATAAAAGTTTTGGATTTGAGACTTGAATTGGACTCAAATTTTGAAACAAAATACATATATGAACTTATGGGGTTTTGGGTAGTCGATATCTATCCTTGGACTCAAGTTTTGACCGGGCAATCTGTGGTTGACTTTTTCAAATTCATTAAAGATCGATTCCTTTTTACTCGTGGATAGTTTTTAAAGCTTATTTTTAATTGTTTGAATAATATTTGGTTAGATTTGACTAGTTTGAGGCTAATTCTAACGGAAAGGCCATGGTTGAGTGTTGATTTGATAGTGGAAGAGGTAAGTATTGTGTCTAACCTTGCATTGAGGGAATTAGGACTTGTTGGACTATTATGTGAATTATGTGGGGAAACGGCGTATATGCGAGGTGACGAATGTATATGTGCCATCATGGGATTTAGCATGCGGGATTGAACTATTTATTTCCATGTTATCTCTTCTTATGTGCTTTAACTGTTACATGTTCTTACTTGATATCTATGCTTTACTTGTTAATTGTTATTTTGTTGTTACTTACTTTGATTTGTTCATTTCTCTCTCTATATTTGCTTACCTGCTATATGTTCCTACTTGCCTTAATTATATATTATAATTGTCACATGTTTTTACCTGCTTTTATTGTCCTTATATTATTCGATACACTCAATTAGGTTATTTCGATTACATGTGCCATTCAGCTATTCTTGTATTGATGAATCGATAAGGTTTTGGGTTACAAAGTGTTGGATATTTTCCATTTGTATTGGTAGTTCTTTAATGATATGTACATTTCATCTTCTTTCGTGTGGATATTTCATAAATATTAGTGTTGATGTTTTTATGATAATAATTTAAAATTATTGGGATCGGCTTGCGCGCCACAATGGTAGTAAAATAAATTGATATGGTGGGATCGAGTTTCACACTGCAATTGAATGATATAATATGATATGAAGATATAAGGATGAAATATGTTATGAACAGATGATGATATGATGGGATCGGGTTGCATATGCCGTAGTGGATTTGATGTATTATAGTTGTTGTGGCTGTAGAGTTTGTTCTCTATATTGTGATATGAGATTTGAAATTATACTCCCTCTATTTCAATTTATGTGAACCTATTTTACTGGGCACGGAGCTTATAAAAAAGAGAAGATTCATATATTTTGTGTTGCTGTAAATCATTGCATAAATGTAAACTATTTCTAAATAATTAAATGGGTCATTCTTTTTTACTCAGACTAAAAAGAAAATATGTTCACATAAATTGAAACGGAGGGAGTATTATCCTAGGGCTCTCTAGTAGTTGAACTACGAGTTTGGTTATTTGAGTTTATTAGTTTTTTCTATTCCTGTTTCTGTTATTATAGTGTTGTACATGTTTATTGTGAGTGTCTTGTCATAGCCTCGTCAGTACTTCGTCGAAGTTAGGCTAGGCATTTACAAAGTACACGGGATAAGTTGTACTCATACTACACTTCTGTACTTCTACAGTAGATACTGGTGCTGGTCCCAACAGCGTGTAGGGGAGACTGCTCGGATTCAACTGCTTTTGAAGACTTGAGGTAGAGCTGCTAGCGTTCGCAGTCCCTCAAGTTCCCTTCTGTTCTATCTTTACTGTTTTTCCTTATTTCAAACAGTTGTATTTCGTTCAGACCTTATCTATAGAATTCTTGAATGCTCATATATTCGTGACTCCAGATTTCTAGGATATGTTTAGACTAAGCTACGTTGTTTTTATCACATCTATTTTGAACTATCACAGCTTTGTTTTATTAATGTTCTACTTTAAATTGTTAAAACTAGTTAAGTAATTAGCTTATGTCAGCTTCCTAGCAAGTGAAATATTAGGCATCATCACGTTCTTGAGGTTGGGATTTGTCATGACATAATGCATTCTTGACAGATTAATTTCCTAAAAATATAGGCATTTATCTATCATGAACATGCGCATAGAATTTCGGAAGAGTACTACGAGCATATATAATTCGGTAATGTAACAACCTTAAGTGAATGGCATAAAAGGGAAGTTAATTAGAATACAATAGGATTGCTAAATTGATCACAACCCTGAAATATTTATCCCTATTAAATTCACAACGACTATCAATTTACTACGGTGCTAGTTTCGTTCTTTGTTCAAACAATTTATCTTAGTTACTTATAATAAAACTCAACCAATTGCATAACTTTACTTGATAATAATTTTAGCTGAAATGAGTAGGTAGTTAATGACAAGTCTCCGAGGTTTCGAAACTCTATTCATCACTATACTACTTGTTAATCATATATACTTACAAAGGCATTTGAGAGCAACAACTTTGGTGGCGCCGTTGCCAGAGACTTTAATATTGACTACTTTACTAACTTTAACTTTTGTTGTTTATTTCGTTGAGTCTAAATTTTTGTGTTGGTTGCTCCAATCTCAGGAACTTTGCTTAAGTGCGACAGGTCAGGAGCCAAGATAGAATTCAAGGCTTTGATTCAGAACGTGATAGAATATTTCACAGAAGATTGAGAAAAGCAAGGGACGCAAATAATCTTTAGGCCCTTGTTCAACTACCAGTACATATGGCAAATAAACAACTATTGGCAGTGTGGGAGGTGGCGATGCCCAACATTACTAATGTCACCTCTAGCACCGTGAAGCCCAGAATCACCGGGCACTTTGAGCTTAAATAGAGCATGATCCAGTTGCTATATGCAAACATATAATTTATAGGTCTACCACGTCAGGATCCGCAACAATATATTTTGAACTTCTTGCAGATCATTGATACTTATATCAAATCGAGTCACAACGGGATTAGTGATACTTATATCAAATTGAGTCACGCCAGACTATATAAGACTTACACTATTTCTTTTCTCTCTGTTTGGAGAAGAAAAAATTTGGTTGAAGGCGGAACCAACTAATTCCATTACATCATGGAACGATCTAGCTCGCATATTCTTAGCACGCTTCTTCCCTTCAGGCGAAACAACAAACATAAGAAGTGAGATAGCCGTATTTAAATATAGGGAAGACAAGTCCTTATATTCTGCTTGGGAAAGGTTCAAGGAGTTGCTTCGAGATTATCCTTATCATAATCAGACTAATGAGGTGTTGGCTCATACTTTCATAAAGGAGCTACATCCTGAACTCATACTTTCATAAATGGGCTACATCCTGATACCAATATCGTGACAGATACTACAGTTGGTGGTCAAGTATTGGAGAAAAGCTTTGATGAGATCTATGTACTCTTCAACAAATTGTTTAAGAGTAATCTTAATTGGCATGGCGAATAGGGGGACATACAATCTGTAAAGCTGGTGGGGTCCTTGAGTTTGATGTTGTCTCTGCATTATCAGCACAAATGTCTACATTGGCAAATTAGTTCAATAAAATGGTCATTGTTTTAAATAAACAACAAGCACAACCAGTACCGTAAATGCTTGCATTTTGTGAAGTTTTCTGAGAAGGCCGTATGAGTGATCTATGCCCAGTAAATCCAGAGTTAGTATGCTTTGTGTGTAATACAAATCGAGGCCAGGCAAACCAGTATAGAACACCTACAATTCAAACTAGAGGTACTATCCAAATTTTTCATGGGATGGAAATCAAGGTGCTCAAAATCAATACTAGCCGCAAGCTACACAACAACAATTCCGACCACCACATGTTGAACAGCCCACAATCTCAATGGGTAATATTGAAGATATGCTAAAGGAGATAGCAACTAACAATAAGAATCAATCAACAGTTATTCAAAATGACATCAAAAATATTTCTAAGGCCCATGTTAATTCTGCGACACTACGGAATGGAAGAGAGTTGGTGGAAGTTCCCTCTAAAAAGAGGAAACACGCCACTTTTGCTGAAAATAGGTTAATGTAGAAGATCAGGCACTAGAAGAAATTATTGAAGAAAGGTTGACAAAAGAGGGGGCGACAAAGCCACCATCATCTATAGTAGCTAAGCCACCGCCCCTTTCCTGCAAAGATTGAAAAGAGGGAAGGACGATACCGCTTAGAAGAATTTTGGATATTTTGAAGCAAGTACAAATCAATATAATTTTGGTAGACATCATGCAAGAAGTTCCTAAATATGCGAAATAGATCAAAGGCACTATGGACAACAAAAAAAGGTTGGCGGAGTTCGAAACTATGGCACTCACGAAAAAATGTAGTTCATGAATACAAAGCAAGTTACCTTAGAAGTTGAAGGATCCAGGAAGTTTCACTATTAAGATCTTGATTGGTAAGTAGGTTGTTTGATAAGCTCTATGTGATATTTGAGTGAGCAATCTGATATCGCTACCTGTTCCACATAATTTGGATGGGGTAATCCTAGACCCGCCACAATGATCTTGCAATTAGCAAATCGATCTCTAGCTATCCCAGAAGGGGTGATAGAAAATGTGTTAGTACCAATGGGTCTTTTATATTTCCTGCAAATTTTATTATCTTGGACTATGATTCTAATTAGGAAGACCCATTTATATTGGGGCGGCCACTCCTAGCCATGAGCCGAGATATCATTAATGTTTGTGAAGGACAGATGACAATGAGAGTGGGTGATCAAGTAGAGGTTTTTAATATTTACAAAGCACTCAAGTTACCAGTACGTTATAAAGAGCTGACCATGATTTTTGTTGTGGAGAATAATGTGACCATGGTCACGCCTTATATGAGTCTCGTGGACCTCTTGAATGAGCTTTATTGGCTCCTCCTAAACCATCTATTGAAGAATCTCCAAAATTGGAGATTAAGCCTCTACCGACGCACTTATGCTATGCTTACTTGGGAAGTGCTGAAATAGTGGTAGTGATAATTGCATCTAGCTTGATTACTTTGCAAGAAGAAAAGCTATTACGAGTGCTACGTGAGCATAAGAGAGCTAGGTGGACCATTATAGATATCAAAGGAGTAAATCCATCATTTTGTATGCACAAAATATTCCTTGAAAATGGACATCATCTAAATGTTGAACATAAAGTGGCTAGATGTTGGTATCATTTTTCCTATTTCAGACAGTAATTAGGTTAGTCCTATACAATGTAGACCTAAAAAGGGCAGGATGGCTGTTGTGGAAAATAAAAAAAATGAGCTAATTCCTACTAGCACTATGATGAGATGGAGAATCTGTATTGATTATAGGAAGCTCAACAAGTCTACTCGTGTGGATCACTTCTCTCTCCCATTTATTGATCAGATGTTGGACAGGCTTGCTAAACATAAATACCACTGCTTCCTTAATGAATATTCGGGGTACAACCAGATTGTTATAAATCTAGAGGATCAAGAAAAAATAATATTTACATGCCCTTATGATACTTTTTCTTTCAAGCGGATGCCATTCAGACTTTGTAATATACTAGCCACTTTACAGAGATGCATGCTAGCCATTTTCACCGATGTAGTGGAGACGTTTGTAGAAGTCCTCATGGATGACTTTTCAGTTTTTGGGTCACCTTATTATGATTGCTTGAATAATTTGGCTAAGGTATTAGCACGATGTGAAGAAACAAATTTGATGCTAAATTGGTAAAAGTGTCATTTTATGGTACAAGAGGGTATTGTTCTGGGGCATAGAGTTTCAAGGAGTGGAATTGAAGTTGACAAGGCTAAGGTGGAGGATGTTGCAAAATTTTCACCACCTATCTCTTTGAAGGGTGTCTGGAGTTTCTTGGGGAACATAAGTTTTACAAACGCTTTATTAAAAATTTCTCTAAAATTGCTACTCCCTAATGCAGGTTGCTTGAAAAGGACATGGTATTCAATTTGATGAGGCTTGTCTGAAGGCATTTGGTGAGCTCAAGAGGAGGTTGATGGTTTCAATGATCATTGTGCCACTGGATTGGTCCTTTCCGCTTGAACTTATGTGTGACGCAAGTGACCATGCCATTGGAGCAGTATTGGACCAAAGAAAGGACAAGATGTTTCGCTCTATATATTATGAGAGCAAGACTCTTGATCCATAATTAAATTATACCACCATTGAGAAGGAGTTGTTGGCGGTTGTGTGGGCATTCAAGAAATTTCGAGCCTACTTGGTGGGAACCAAAGTCATGCCCACGCTGATCATGCAACAATCAATTATCTATTTTCGAAAAAAAATTTTAATCTGGATTGATGTGCTGGATTTTATTATTTCGGGAATTTGGCATAGAAATAAAAAATGGAAGGGCACCAAAAATCAAGTGGTGGATCACCTATCCAGATTGGAGAACCATAAGCATGTGGAAGAATGGGAAAAGTAAGGAGACATTTTCTGATGATCCACTTTTTTCCATCATGCATGATCCTGCCCCATAATACATGAATTATGTGAACAACGTAGTAAGTGGAGTTTTCCCTCTAAAGATCCACTTCGAGGCCAAAAAGTGGTTCTTTTATAATGTGAACGTTTACTATTGGGATGAGGCATTCTTGTATAGACAGTGCACCAATCAATTGATAAGAATGTGCATTCCTAAAAAGGAGATGGAATAGGTGACATATGATTATCATATTTCATCTTATGGGGGTCATCATGGAGGCTATAGGACAGCTACAACGATATTGCAGTCAGGGTTCTATTGGCCAATTTTATTCAAGGGTGCACATATATTTGTAAAGAAGTGTGACTAGTGCTAGAGATCGAGAACAATCACCAAAAGACATGAGATGCCATTGACTAATTATTGCAGGTGGAGATTTTTTATGTATGGGGTCTAGATTTCATGATACTCTTCCCATTGTCTAGAGGAAGCATGTACATCTTTCTCGTGGTATATTATGTGTCAAAATTGGTGGAAATGCTGCTCTGCCGATTAATGATACCACAGTGGTGGCCAATTTTGTGGAAAAGATGATATTTTCAAGGTTTGAGACTCCACGTTCTTTAATCAGTGGTGAAGTAACATACTTTCGCAATCAGTTGCTAACTAACCTTTTATCAAAATATAGGGTCCTCCATAGATTCGCTACCACTAATCACTCGCAAACAAGAGGACAAGCTGAAGGGTCAAACAGAGAAATAAAGCAAATATTGGAGAAAATAGTGAGTGTGAATAGGAAGGACTAGGCAGCAAAGTTAGATGATGCCTTAAAGATATATAGAACTACATATAAAACGCCAATTGGAACCTCTCCGTACAAGCTTGTGTATAGAAAAGCGTATCAATTACAGGGTGAACTTGAGCATAACGTTTGTTAGGCAGTCAAAAAGATGAACATGGACTTAGAAATTGCGGGCGAGAGGAGACTCTTTCATTTAAATGAGTTAGATGAGTTCATGATAAATGCATATGAGAATGCCAAACTTTACAAGGAGAAAACCAAAAGATGGACGACATGCATATCCAATTATGTTACTTCGAACTATGCCAATGGGTACTATTATTCAATTTTAGGCTCAAGTTATTTTCTGAAAAGTTAAAATCAAGGTGGTCAAGTCCATTCAAGGTAGTGAAGGTCACCCCGTATGGTGCAATTGAGTTACGCACTCTAAATAATGAAAGACCTTTTTTTATAAATGGATAAACAGTAAAATATTATTGGGGAGGTGTGGCTAATCGACAAAGAACCAAGGTAATACTCGTTAATGAGTAGGCGAGGCCTTGCACCATGTCGAGATGTTATATCAGGCGTTTGTTAGGAGGCAACCCAATTTTTATTGCTTTCATAGATTTGTTTCTTCTTTTGTTAGAAGGTTATAATGATGTTTTGATTTTATTTGTAGTTGTAGAAATTGTAGGTGGGAGTGGTATTGGCACATGAAAAAGATGTATACATGTTCGGGTGGAACAGGTAGCAACAAAAAAAAATCAGGTGATCCAGCGCCCAGGTCAGCGCCTGGCGCTGGGATTAAAGGCGATTTTCAAGTATAGCGCACAAGTAGAGTCCTGCTCGCCTGGCGCCCAAGTGAGAATTTTTTTTTATTTCGTTTAATTTCTTTGAACCTATTGACACATTCACCCGACCAAAAATCCATTTTTCCTCCCATAATAACCCATTCCCATTATCAATTTCACTTTAATAACTTAAAATAAACTAAACTAATCATTTCCCTCTCACTCGGCCGCTCTTCTCCTTTCTCTCTCTATCTCTCTCGATTTTCTCTTTCTCACTCTCGCGGTCCTCTTCTCTCTACAAGAAGTTAGACATGATTTTTATTTTTTTCTTTCTTTTTATTTTTATTCTCTCCTCTTCTCTCCACTATAATTTTGTCCAATTCCCCCCTTAAATCCCCACGTTTTCCCAATTTTCCTTAGTTGAGAATTTGAAGAACAATAGTGGGGAAAGTTTAAAGTGTGGGGTTTTGTTATCTTGGTTGTTTTGATTGTGTGATACGAGTTACTAACTATAAGTCCAACCACCATATTCAAAATTGGGAGAGAGATCTTGCTACTCAATTGTTGGAAACTATTGAACATATTTTATTCCCACCAAGTATTTGATAAAGTGTATGAGAGAATAAGTTATGCACCTATAAAGTCTGAGTAATCGAGCGTTTGTGTATGATGTTTTCGGGCTAAGAGGCTGTTTGGATTGATTTTTAAGCTGGTCAAATTAGCTTTTAAGCTCTTTTTAGCTTTTTTCAATGCTTGCCAAAGTCAAAAAGTACTTAAAATAAGATAAAAACTTCTTAAAACAAGCCAAAAGCAATAAGCTGGGTAACCCCAACTTACTGCTTATTGGATTAAAAGTTATTTCTGCTAAAAAACTACTTTTTTAAGCTAATACAACTGGGCTCTAAGTGTGGGGTGTTTTGGGAGTGGTTTGACAATGCCCGAGGATTGAGATGCTTGAATGGCATCCCGACTCGTGCACGAATGTCGTGTCTGCATGCTACACTTGTATGCCCGATTTCCTGAAGTTTTAGTGTATATTGTGTGTCAAGTTTTATGAAATATTTTAGGAAAATTAGTGTAAGTTAGTAGTTTGATAGTAGTTGGGGGCCGAGATTCTCACGTTTGAATTCCCAAAACCCTGCCATGGTCTATTGGAGTAATTGAATTGGTAAGGTGTGCGTTACATGTGACGTATGCTTGTTTGGCATTGGGAAGTCTTGAATAGCCATTGCAATTGTTGTAAGTCACCTAGGATTCAATGATATGCAAAAAATGTTGTTATTCACGTATGACCTTGTTCTAAGTACGGGGTCGTGCTAGACTTTCACTTTGATCTTGGGCGAATTTCTTGATAGTATCTCACATGCTACTTGATTCTTTTGTAGGTTGCAATGGCTCGTGATGCTCAAGGAAATGCTAAGGATGCAGGGAAGTCCTCAACTACTGCACCCCCTCCCAAGAAACATAAGCAAGGTGATGACACCTCCAGTAAGTAGGTCAAAGGAAAGCAAGTAGCCAAGGGATCCGACAAAACACCTTCGGGGTCGTATCCTATGGTGAAGTTGATACTAGAAGATTCTATCAAATGGTATAATACTATTATTCCATATGGGAGGGATGTCTCAGAGATGGGTATAAATGTTTGCCTTGGATAGGAACTTCCCATATGTGCTTGAGCGGCTGAAAAGCTTGAAGATGGAAAATTTTGGAGCATCCTGGGCATGAAAACTTGGGAATGATCAATAAGTTCTACGCGAATTGGAACCCCGATAATTTCAAGTCTTGGGTGAGGGGTGTTGAGGTGAATGTTGCAAGTTTCTGGGGTTGGATAGTCCTAACCTGAAGATTCTTAAGAAGTTTGAGAAGAGCCTAACCTACACGCCATTCGTCGCACACTTTGTGACGTGAATTCTAATGCTAAGTGGGCGAGGACAAAAGCTCGCACCCACAATGAGATTCTAAGGGTGGATTTCAAAAAGACTGCCAAGCTGTGGCAAAACTTTGTGCAAGAAAGGCTCATGGCAGTAGAGTTCGGTCAATGTTGGAAAGATAATGCTTGAAGTGATGTCTCGTACGCGGTTCGGGCATAAGGTAAAAAGATATTTCTTTGGTAATCTTCTAACAAAGTATATGTTGTCTCTCGGTGTGACTAAGTACCCAGTATACGATGAGGTAGAGGATGCTCCCAATGGCCTACTGGATATCACGGTGTTGTTAGACACCACTACCAAGATGATCACCATATCAATGAATGAGCGCGAGGAGAACTTCAATCGGTATATCTATAGGTCGCCCAAATTTGATAATGTGATGGCTTGGAATGATGGATGAGGAGAAGAAATAGCTAAATACAGAATACCCACTTTCTGGCGCTACAAAGAAGATGTTGTAGATTGTGCGTGAAAGTCCAATTCACCCTTCTAAGGATGAAAACACATCTGTCGGCTAGGATGCAAAGGGTGATAATACTGACGAGGTTGGAGGGCCATTGGCACTAGTGCCACTTGGTGAGGATGATGATGAGGCTCAAGCTTCGGCTGGCATGCAATTTGATATTGAGTAGTCTGAGTATGAACCCAAGGGGTCGGATTAGCAGGGAGCCTTTCTTTCCACTCTACCTTGTTATTTTTATGCATTGAGGACTATGTATGATTGGGGTGGGGGACTGGCTTTTCTGTGTTTAATATTTGTGAATAATCTATTTTTCTAAATTTTATTGGTGATTAGTAGTTTTGTGCTAATATAGTAGCAAGAATTAGTACAGAAATATAAAATTTGTTTCTTAAAAAATGATTAAAAAAATGTTTGAACTTTTCCCGACGATAAATTGCTTGGACAGATTTCTTCAGGATTAAGATCCAAATAAAGACACTAAAAAGATTTTCTTTTTTATTTGTAGTTAGTCATAGTAGGTAATAATTCCCCTTGATTTTTCCTTGGGCAGCAATTCTTTTCTAAGGTATATTAATTTGAACTGGGTATTTTTATCTTAGTAGGACTAGTAAAGGAAGAAAAACTTAGTTGCTCTTAGATACCTTTTTTGGCGTGTTTGATGATGGCATATTTAGGCTGTAGCATGCGGTCTACCTTCCCGGATTATTTTGTATGAAAATTAATGTCTTAATTAAATTGAATAGCATGCTTTGTGATACCTATTCTTAACTTCTTGGTTCGTATTTCATCTAGTACCTTGTTGCTTAATATTTCTCAACTATGTATTTACTTGCTTTGACTTTAGGGTTGGAACGAAACCGTCTTGATTGAGTTATGTGCATTATATGATGTGGGGCTTAGTCGATATTCTGTGTTATCCTGTGTAGTTTAAAACTTTCCCATGTATTAGTCAAAGCGAAATCATTAAGTTGTGCTAGCCTAGGAGAAAACGTAGGCATTTCTTTGACTGATCATGATTTCACTTGCAGACTGATAAACAGGGATTTTGACCGCTTATTGCTCTCTTTTACTTGCGTTTTAGCTCAAAAATATTTTCGAGAAATAATAAAATGTGCTTTCATGTAGGAATATTGAGAAACGATCTAAAGAAGTAAAAATCAACTCATAAAGGAGTCAAAAAATGGACAAGGACTAAAACAAGGAAAAAAAGGCCCATAGTGCAGACCACACAATACTGTGTGCGGCTGCTAAACATTGAAACATCACTGTCAGATGTCCTTCAGAGTATGCGGAGCGCACAATTATTATACGCCTACAGAAGAGGAGATACAGAGAGAGAGTTTTTTGGGCAGGCTGAAGATAAGTGGACCGAACCATAATTGTGCGGCTGCAGGATGAAAAGTGCGGCCACACTCATAATTGTGCGGTTCGCATAAGAGAAAAATCAGAGAGCCATGTTCTAGTCCAAGTTCTAGTGTGAGGCCGTGATGTTATTAAAATCAATACCACACAAGAGGGGGTGATTTGTGTGGTACCTAATTTTCGCGTTAGAAGAACCTGGTTCTTCTAAGTGTTCTAATTATAGCAGTTTGCGGAATAATAAGTACTAAAAGTAAAGTGCACAGATATTTTTACATGGAAAACACTTGGCTCAAAAGGTGAAAAAACCACGACCTACTACTCAGTAGGATTTTCCCAAACTCCACTAAATCACTGAGCCAAAAACTGCAGTTACAAAACTCTTTGTAAACCTAAGGATTAACTCTAATCCCAGTGTAGCACACAGCCTCAACTGTTGCGACACCTTCAAGTTAACTCTAACTTGAATACTCAAAGTACCTAATACAATTGCTTCTAAGAAAGCTGAAAGGTACAATATTAAAACCTACTACAATTGAACTAGACTTAGAACAAACACACTAATGAAACTGGTTCTTCTATCATAGTTCATGTAGCTTCAGACATGCACACTTGTATCTCGCATATATTGCTTGCAAATCAGACTTGCTCATTTTGCTCTTAAATATGCTTAACTTCTACGTATGTGCATTACCTGTAAAAGAGAACAACTTGGTTATTTAATAGATTAGCAGTTAGAGTTTGATCAAGACTCCAATGCTTATCCTTAGTAGATTTGAGTCCTTAACCAATACAAACTCCCATCCGTATCTTAGCTTAGGATTGTGTTCTCTTGTCATAAGGAGACTGTCCTTCTTAGAATTCAATGCAACCTTTTCGATTCTGTTCAGAAGATATTTGCTGGGCAATCTTAAATACATATCTTCCTCACGTGCCTTCTATGTGCAACGGTTATGACTAACTGTGTCTCCCAAGATGGACCAGGTCCTTCCCTGAGTTCATTTGTCAATCTTCAAAACTTCAACTGAACTTGGGCCAACAAATTCCCCCTTTTTGATGATGACAAACTCTGTGCTTTTAGAGATTAGAAAACTTGTGAAGCTCAGCTAAAATATCAACACTTAGAAAATTTTCAATTTGTCATAAAGGGCCAGATTAAGTTAGGTCATAAACATCACTAGTTCAAATAATGAATTTAAGCCCAATATCTTCCCCCTTTTGGCATCATCGAAAAGTTGCATAACTAATGTGAATCCCAGTAATTTAATTAGTACTCATGGCCACTGGGGCAACTGCAAGTGAACACATGCTTTAGTTAATCACAAATATACTCATAAAAAATACCTATTAAGAACAGAATTAACAAAAAGCAAGAAAAGCTGCATTCATTGATTAGTGGGGTGTTTCTACACAGCAGTCCAGAAAAAGAAAAACAAAATTACCAAACCATGAGCAAAAGATAAACAGATAGAATCCCAAACTGGGTCACTGGGGGGGGGTTCTAGACTGGTTCACACTAGGACAGTGCACCTAAGGCTTAGAAGAGCTGGAGGGTTGTGTTTGTAGCAAGTTGAGCATCTGTTGAAGCATTCCTTCATTTTTCTCCTTCTCCTTAGCAAGTTCAGCTCTCAACACATTCCTTTCTCCCTCCAATTCAGCAACTCTGGTCTGAAGCCTTTCTATCTCAGCATCTTTTGCCCCAACCTCCTGAATTAAGGCTCTGACCTTGCTATTCACAGGAGTTTTTGCTGAAGAACCAGGTTCAACAGGAGCTGTACTGAGCATATAATCACAAGCTTGAAGGGTTTTGCTGCCAAAATGCTCTTTGCTCGAGGCCATTTCCCACTTTTTCAGGGGAACATTCAATCGTTGAAGCACAGTTGTCAAGATAAATTCATAGGGAATGGCATGAGCTTTTGAACCATTGATCACCCTTTCAAGCAGCTTTACAATAAAGGTAGGCCAGTTGATCTTCTTCCCTTCACTCAAACATTGCATAAGTATCAGATCCATGTAATTTGCTGTATGCCTTCTTTCCTGTCTGGGCAGAAGGCATTTGTTCACAAACTCAAAAAACACTTTGTGGTCTAGCCTCCTTTCACTCTTCTGAACTGCCCTGGCCTCAAGTACCTCTTCATCATTTGTGGTGTCACAAAAGTTCCTTGTGATCTGAAGATCAGTAGGCAACCCATCCAGGCAAGGCCACCTTTGCCTTGTGTAATCATCATATCCCTCACTAGGGATGTCTAGAATCTTGCCCAGCTTCGCTGCATTGAACTTCACTTTGACACATTTCACTTTGCTAATCACCAACCCATTCTTCACTGTCCCATTTGCCATGAACTCTACAAGTTCTTTCTTGGCCAATTTTCCATCCATATGAAGGACCATGTCCTTCCAACCCTGTGCTTCTAGTGCAGTCAGAAGCCTTATCATACCTGGCTCCTCCAGGTCCTTGAGAAGTCTCCCTTTCAAAATCTTCCTCTTGCCAAACATGAAATATCTGTCTTGTTCCTTCTCTGACTCTTATTCCTCATCATTACTCCATTCATCATCTTCGTCAGTAATTTTCACTTGTTTTCCTTTTGCAGCTGACCTTGTTCTTTTGGCAAGAATAGTTTCAGCAGGCTTGGAAGTCTTCTTGACAGAAATTCTGGATCCCTTGGATTTGGTAGTATGAACATCCACAGTAGTAGTCTTTTCTTGATGGACCTGCTCCATCTCTTCTTCTTCTTCAACCACAGCCTCCGAGCTTTCACCTACCTTTGCTTTCCCTTTCTCTTTTCTCTTTTTCTTACTTTCTTCTAAAGCCCTTTTCAATTCTGCTTCACTTTTCTTGACCTTACTTCTGGTAGCTCTAACCCTAGGACCAGATTTGGGTGATGATGGTTTGCTATTCTTGGTTGATTTGGATGCAGCAAGGGTCCTTTGTGAGGAAGCCTTGCGTTTCTTTGGGTCACAGCTGGCCCCCACATTCTTCAATAAGTCATCCAAGTTCTCCTCCCCAGATGAACCAGGTTCATCTTGTTGCTTGCTCAGATTCACCAACCCCTCAGCAACCTCACCTGATCCACTTCCCCCTGACTTCGAGACTCCCTCTTCCCCATTCCCACAAATAGATAGCACCTCCTTCCTCCTTTTCTTACTCAATTTTGCAGAATCAGTCCCAGACTCATCTTTTGCAGCCCCTATCAGAATATACCTACTTTCTACTTTTTGAATTACATTAACAGGAACAAAGCAAGTATTTACCTCTTTTGGGGTTTCTTGATGTGTGACAGTGTCATAAGACCTAGGTTCATCTCCTTCACTGGTAGAGATGAAATCATCGGATTCAGAGCTAGAATTTGTATCTGTTGCTGAGACTTGTTTCCTTTGGCTAGACTGTAGTTTTTCATTCAAGGATTTCCTCAGGGAACCAGTAGCTACAGTTTTTCTTGCCAGCATTTTCTGGAGACAGAATCTAGGTTTTGGGGTTTCTATGGGAGGTAAGGCAAATGGGGTGGAGTTTGGTGAAACGGGAGGTGGAGTTCTAGGCTTATCTTAGGGATTTGTCATGGTGAAAGATTTATGAAAACTCTAAGAAGATTTTGATTGTGTGAAGAACGTTAGAGTGTTTTAGAAACTAGAGAGAGAGGATCATCAGGGGTTTTGTAAAGAATGACGGTTATGGAGTGATTTTTGGCATTTTAAAGGGGATAATGATTACTCAGAACCTGCAGCCTTTTCAGAGGTCACATAGAGGTCTAATCAATTTAGAGTTACGGTCTCCTTAGAGATTAATTATAATTGCTAAAATTTAGGAGAAGGTTCTGTTACACTTAGACTTCTAGTTTCAATGAAACTGGTTCAATTTTCCCAACGGATAGAATTGTTAGGACGTTTGGTATATTTAGGACTTTTGGTCACGATTGATAATTAAATTTTTCTAATTGTGCAAAGAATAAACATACCTGAACTTTCTCATGAGCATAATTTGATGAACCAGGTTCTTCAAATGAAACTTCTCTTGATTATGCCTCAAATGCCAAAATAGAAACCTTGTAAGAGATTAATGAGTTGCATAGACACATGTCACAAAAGTATACTATTTACAGTATGAAACTGAGTAGGAATTAGTCTAATATTCACAATAATTAAGAACTCCTAGCCAATTTTTTTTCATTAAGCATTCTGAACTGGACTTTTTAGGTGATCTTAATCATCCCTAACTCCAACCTGTTCCCTTCGAAATTTTCTCTACTCAGTGCCTTAGTGAAGATGTCAGCTATTTGTTTATCAATAGCACATAATTCTATGGAGATTAGCCATTTCTCATAGTTGTCTCTTAAGAAGTGGTGTCTAACATCTGTGTGCTTAGTCCTTTTGTGATGAACTTGGTTCTTTGTCATACTGATTGCGCTGGTGTTATCACAAAATATTGGTATACACTCTACTTCAATTCCAAAGTCTACCAGTTGTTGCTTAATCCACAGTAATTGAGTACAACATGAAGCAACAACAACATATTCAGCTTCAACAGTAGAGAGAGCTACTGAATTTTGCTTTTTGGTGGCCCATGATACAAGACAAGACCCTAGGAAGTGTGCCATACCTGAAGTGCTCTTCCTATCCACTATAAAACCTGTATAGTTAGCATCAACATATCCAATTAAGTCAAAATTACTACCTTTGGGAAACCACAGACACATATCAGTTGTGCCTTTCAGGTATCTCAATATTCTTTTGACAACTGTCAAGTGTGACTCTTTTGGATTTGCCTGGAAACAAGCACAAAGTCCTACACTGAAAATAATGTTAGGTCTGCTGGCAGTAAGATATAAAAGTGAACCAATCATACCCCTATACATCTTTTGATCAACTGATGAACCTGGTTCATCAATATCTAGCTTTGTGGCAGTTGCTATAGGTGTATATATTTCCTTGGATTCTTCCATTTTAAACTTCTTGATTAGTTCCTTTGTATACTTCTGCTGATGGATCATGGTTCCATCTGGACTTTGTTTAATCTGTAGCCCCAAGAAGAAATTAAGTTCTCCCATCATGCTCATTTCAAACTCACTTCCCATTAGTTTAGCAAAGTCCTTACTTAACCTATCTGTAGTGGCCCCAAATATTATGTCATCAACATATATTTGTACAACAAGAAGATCTTTACCTTTTTCCCTTAGGAACAAGGTGCTGTCAATTTTACCTCTTTTGTACCCATGCTCCAGAAGGAATTTTGACAATCTTTCATACCAAGCTCTTGGGGCCTGCTTGAGACCATAGAGAGCTTTATCTAGCTTGTATACATGATCAGGACATTCTTTGCTTTCGAATCCTGGAGGTTGTTTCACAAAAACTTCTTCTTTGAGATAGCCATTTAGGAAGGCACTTTTGACATCCATTTGATGAAGAGTGAATTCCATATGTGCTGCAAAGGCTATGAGGAGTCTAATTGCTTCAAGTCTAGCAACTAGAGCAAAAGTCTCATCATAATCAATGCCTTCCTCTTGACTATAGCCTTGAACCACCAACCTTGCCTTGTTTCTTGTAACTGTTCCATCTTCATCTAGCTTGTTCCTGAAGACCCATTTTGTCCCAATGACTGACCTGTCCTTAGGTCTTGGAACCAAGTGCCAGACTTGGCTTCTTTCAAACTGATTGAGCTCATCTTGCATAGCATTGATCCAATCTGCATCTTGTAGAGCTTCACTCACATTTTTAGGTTCAATGAGAGACAAAAAGGCATCAAATGCACACAGGTTCTTCAGTTGTGATCTAGTCTTGACTCCAGATGTTGGATCATTGATGATGTTCTCAATGGGATGAGAACTCAAGTACTTGTAAGATCTCCCCACCAGCTGGTTCCTGCTAGTTTCTCCTTCATTGTTATGCTGCAGAGGAACAGGTTCAGGTACAGGATCCTTCAGAGAATTTTGTACAGTTTCTCTCAGATTGGTTCCCCCTGTCAGGTTGCCCTGGGTGAAAGGACATGTTCCATCACCTGCTCCTTCCTTTGATGCCACCTTGACTTGTGCTGTGACTTCAGTCAATTGTCTCACCAGTCCAATGGCTTCATCTTCATGTTCCTGTCTCTCAGAAAGAGTGTTAGATTCATCAAACACAACATGTACACTTTCTTCAACACATAGAGTTCTTTTATTAAACACTTTATATGCTTTGCTATGTGAAGAATATCCCAAGAATACTCCCTCATCACTTCTGGGATCAAACTTACCTAGGGAGTCTTTGCCATTATTGTGCACATAGCACTTGCAACCAAAAGCCCTAAGATGGGATATGTTTGGTTTTCTCCCTTTAAGTAACTCATAGGGAGTTTTCTCTACAAGAGGTCTGGTCATGCATCTATTAATTATATAACAAGCAGTGTTTATAGCCTCTGCCCAGAAGCTATGAGGTAGTTTACTGGAAAGTAACATGGTCCTTGCCATATCCTCAAGGGTCCTGTTCTTCCTCTCAACTACCCCATTTTGCTGAGGAGTCCTAGGGGCAGAGAAATTATGATCTATTCCATTTTCATCACAAAATTCAGCAAACTTTGCATTTTCAAATTCAGTTCCATGATCAGACCTAATGGATGCAAGTTGATTCCCTAATTGTTTATGAGTTTTTCTAACAAAAGCATTGAACATTTCAAATGCTTCATCTTTAGAAGTTAGAAACAGTACCCAGGTAAATCTAGAATAATCATCAACAAGCACCATTACATATCTTTTACCACCGCTGCTCATGGCTCTCACTGGACCACAGAGATCCATGTGAACCAGTTCCAATGTCTTAGACGTACTTACCATTTTCTTAGGTTTGAAGGATGACCTTACCTGCTTCCCCCTTGCACATGCCTCACAAACTTTGTCTTCCTTGAACTTGATATTAGGTAACCCTATCACCAAGTCCTTGGAGACTAATTTGTTCAATTGAGTTAGACTGGCATGACCAAGTCTTTTGTGCCAAAGGAGGGGATCATTAATTAACACACTCAAGCAAGTGAGTTCATTTTCAGAAAGAGTTGACAAATCTACAATGTAAATATTGTTAACTCTTCTTCCCTGCAAAACAATTTTGTCAGTAGTAAGGCTAATCACAAAACATTTTGTGGAAGTGAAAGCCACAAGGTTACCTCTGTCACACAGCTGTGACACACTTATCAAGCTATATTTCAAGCCATCTATCAAATAGACATTCTCAATGGAATGAGAGTCTGTCTTTCCTACCTTTCCAACTCCTATGATCTCACCTTTCTTTCCATTTCCAAAGGAGACATTACCTCCTTTTAGGTTCTCAAGTGAAAGGAACTGGTCCTTGGTCCCCAGTCATGTGTTTTGAGCAGCCACTATCCATGTACCATATTTGGCTACTCCCCTTCACTTGGACCTGCAAAAGAAAATCATGGGTTAGTCTTAGGAACCCAAACTAGTTTGGGTCCCTTTCTATGGGCAAAAGGATGAATTAGATTTTTCTTTGCCCAACCAGGCAGTTTATGCTTTTCTTGAACAAAGGCTTTGTTCTTTTGACTGGCCTTTTCTTTTGCATTACATTCATCTTTGTAATGGCCAGTCTTACCATACTGTGTGCAGATCTTATTCTTAGGAAGAGTGAGGTACTTGTTTTTGGGATCCCATTTTGGAGTTTGTGTCCCAAAACCAAGTCCTCTCTTATTGCTACTATGA
This sequence comes from Nicotiana glauca, assembly GCA_026770625.1. Taxonomy (NCBI): domain Eukaryota; kingdom Viridiplantae; phylum Streptophyta; class Magnoliopsida; order Solanales; family Solanaceae; genus Nicotiana; species Nicotiana glauca. The sequence goes on along the minus strand of MU682757.1, from coordinate 61,877 downwards.
TGTTCTTGCAGCCAAGAGAGTGCATCGGAAGCCTTGTTCCATTTGCATGTTCTGTCTAGTTCATGCTTTAATTTTCCTAAATCTTCTTTTAGGACTTTAATCAATTCATCTTTCTTATACAGTTCATCTTTCATTTTTCTTAGATTTTCTTCTACAGTGAGAAATGATTGATCAGCCTTTTTCTTTCCTGATCCTAATTTCAGTTTACTATTTTCAGATCTAAGTTCTAAGATCTTGTTTTCAAGTTGATGAACCTGGTTCTTCAACTCAGTGTGTATGTTGTCACTTTCATCAGCCCTAGACTCTAACCTTTTACATTTTTCTTCTAAGGTAATACATTCCCTAGACAGAACATCCTTCTCACTATTTATTATTTCGGACTCATCTATGAAGTCCATCAGTAGATCAGCAAACTTTTCTTTAGACAAGAACTTAATCTTTTTTTTTAAGGTGTAGAATACTTACCTCCTGTTCATCTTCTGATTCTCCAATGGCCATAAGAGCTTGCTCATTTTCAGCTTCATTTTCTGAGTCCTCATCTGATGTTTCTCCCAATGCTGCAACCATAGCTTTAGTTGATCCTTTGTTCCTTCTTGGTTGAACTTGTTCCTTCTTCCTGTTTCTTCTTTCTGCTCTTTCTTTCTTCCATTCAACCTCCCATTGAGGGCAGTTTCTGATGCGGTGATCAGTCTTCCCACACTTGTAACACCCCTCATTGGTTTGTTTCTCAGAAGCCCTAGGTTTGTTGAATGCTGTTCCTTTTGAAGGACCCTTTCCTCTCATAAGATATTTCTTGAAATCTCTGGTTATCATAGCCATTTCATCATCTTCAAGATCTGATCCTTCTGAGATTCTGAGAGCCAGACTTCTTTCTTTCTTTGGAGCATCCATCTTCAAGGTTTTCCGTCTCAATTCATAGACAGTCAGATTTCCAATCAGTTCATCCAATTTCAAGGTAGCAATGTTTTTGGATTCCTGAATAGCAGTGATTTTGCTTTCCCAGGAGATTGGCAGAACTCTAGTTAGAATCTTCTCCACCTTGTCTTCTTCCAGGATAACCCTTCCAAGAGACTAAAGTTTATTTGTTAGTGTAGTGAACCTGGTATACATCTCTTGGATAGTTTCTCCATCCTTCATAGTAAAATTCTCATATTGAGAATACAGCAGTGTTCCTCTTGACCTCTTCACCTGAGGTGTTCCTTCATGAGCCACTTGTAAAGTGTCCCAAATCTCCTTGGCAGTAGTACAGCCTTGAATTATGTTGTACTCATCAGGACCAAGTCCACACACTAGCCATTTCTTAGCTTTAGCATTTTCTCCCATTTCCTTAGATCTTCAGCAGTACAATCTGCTCTTGTATTTGGAACATCCAATCCTTCAGCAATCTNCTCATTTTGTTTTTCCACCAGGAATAGTAGAGGCCATTGAAGAGAGGAGGCCTGGCAGTGGATTGCCCTTTCCAGTTCCCAGGTGGTGCACTCATGTTGATCTTTTCCTAAGTGTTAACCACTTCAAGGATAACCCGCTCTAATACCAATTGATGTTATTAACGTCAATACCACACAAGAGGGGGGGTGATTTGTGTGGTACCTAATTTTCACGTTAGAAGAACCTGGTTCTTCTAAGTGTTCTAGTTACAGCAGTTTGCGGAATAGTAAGTACTGAAAGTAAAGTGCACAGAGATTTTTACGTGGAAAACACCTGGCTCAAAAGGTGAAAAAACCCACGACCTACTACTTAGTAGGATTTTCCCAAACTCCACTAAATCACTGAGCCAAAAACTGCATTTACAAAACTCTTTGTAAACCTAAGGAGTAACTCTAATCCCAGTGTAGCACACAGCCT
>MU682757.1:40840-58907 GCA_026770625.1 Nicotiana glauca | reverse complement strand
CAGTTAGAGTTTGATCGAGACTCCAATGCTTATCCTTAGTCGATTTGAGTCCTTAACCAATACAAACTCCCATCCGTATCCTAGCTTAGGATTGTGTTCTCTTGTCATAAGGAGACTGTCCTTCTTAGAATTCAATGCAACCTTTTCGATTCCGTTCAGAAGATATTTTCTACTAACTGTGTCTCCCAAGATGGACCAGGTCCTTCCCTGAGTTCATTTGTCAATCTTCAAAACTTCAACTGAACTTAGGCCAACAGGCCGCACTCAGGATTGTGCGGTCTGCACAATCAAATGATGTGTAGCCGCATCCCACTTTTATGAGACCGCAGAAGGTCCAGTTGACTAGTCAAGCTCAGAATGCAGACCGTATACAGAATTGTGTGGTCGCAACCTCCGCAGGGGAATTTTTGTCAAATACTTTCAGCTTAGTATAAATAGAACTTTTTGTCATTTTTAGGTCAAGTTGCATCAATGTAGAGCACCTGAGCCATTTTTCTTTATTGTTTTGAATAAAATTGTACTAGATTAGCTTCTAAACATTAGATGTTTTTTCCCTAATCAATTAGTATGCATTTTATTTTAATTTCTTCATTTTTCATGAGTGGCTAAATTTTTAGCTAGGGTTGTGGCCTAACCCTAGTGTGTATACATAATGGGTATTTGATTTAGGGCTTATTTGTGATTGTGTTAGTGATATTTAGCCTAGTTCGTGCTTGAATTCAAGAATTAATGGTTGCAAACATTGATTCATGCCTAATTAACTTAGACTCTACTTGAGAAAGAGAGACAAAGTCTAGGAAAACTTGGCTAACAGAAATTGGGGTGAACTCAAAAAATTGATAGCCCCAATTAAAGGGTCAAATCTAGAGATAGTAAGACCCAACTTGAGCATATATCACTTATTTTGTGCAATACCCATTTGGACTTAAGAAAGTCAAATTGGGCAAAATCACTCAAACTATTAAGAGGTATAAAGGGAATAATTGCATGTCATTACAATATTACACCCCCGATCAATCAAACTTGCCCTAGAGTTTACAACACGTTAGGTAAATACCTAGGTTGAAGTCACGACCCTAAATCTTTTATCATTTGAAAAACAATCAAAATCAAATATTATCTTCTAGTTTTATAATTGAAATCAACAGCTTCAAGTAAAAATAGAAACAACAAACAAAAATGTGGAAGTGTAATTTGAGGCACATCATACAATTATACTAAATATATACCTAATCCAAATTCTAACTCCATGTGGGTTTGACCCCGACTTGCGTTGGATTTTTATTAGTGCTTAGACCGCTTCACTACCTATATTTAATTTGTGGTGTTAGTTTGGGCAATACCACAGACCACAGATAAAACTATTCATAGACCCCTTTGAGCCAGTAAATCTTTTCCTTGGCACTCACATTTCAAGTTGTATCCACATTCTTGTTCTCAACCGAATCTTGTTGAACTTTTACCTCCAAAAGCACTTAATCTCTAGAAGAAGTAAGGTGAGATCTTGGGAGCAGCTTTTGAGTGGAACTATGAAAAGGCCAAAAGTGCACTAATGTTATGAAAGACCACTAGCCGAGAAATTCAATGTAAAAAAAGAAAAAGAGGAAAAAAATAAAGAAATGAGAAAAATATTGATATGAAAAAAGGAAAAACATACCTCCTATTCTTCTTAATTCATGCTAGTGAAGTCTTAGATGTTCCTAAACGAAGACGGCTAAATTGTGTATGGTTTCGTGGCAACATGTTGAATTGGTTATGAATAATGTGTGCTTGAAAGTTAACTGTAGTGTATCAACATGCTTAAAAGGGTTAGTCAATGATACCTAAATATATCCTACCCGTCCCTTAGTCTACATTACAACCCAAAAAGATCTAATTGATCCCAAACTTGACAACTTCATACTTGAATGTATGGACTACTTTTATATTCACACTCTTATTATATGATGAAGGCACATGATCTCATGGTGGATAGGTGATGTTATTAAACTTTTCTTGTTGGGTGAGGCGCGAGTTGAGGATTCTTAGTGAGCCATTGAGGTGAGGTGGTTATGGGTACGTTGTTTGAAGTCCTTGAAGTGCTACTTATACTTCGGCATGTTAATATTGGGAAGTATGTAAATTTCATATGCCTATGTTCAATTGTCTGTATCAACCATAATCAAGGGTAGAGTGTATGTTTAATGGTGATTTGCTCCTCTATGATACGATATGTTGATTTTGTTAAGGGTAGTAAGGATTTACATTGCTCGTGGGAGAACAAGAGTCTCATTGTGGGGTGTTGATATTCATATAAAAGTATATATATTTAAATGCATGTCTCCTTACATTTTACTTGGACCTTATGTATTTTCATGTGTGTTATGATAATATGAGCTAAATTTTCGTATTGTTATGTGTAGGAGCCAACCAGAAGAAATTTTGAATGGAAGGGCAAGAAATGAAGCAAAAAGAGAAGAAAATAGCACAAGAGGACATGGCAGTGTCTAGGCCAGCGCCTCGCACTACCTGGGATGCTGGAGGTAGGCCCAAATTTTTGTCACTTCCTAGCTCAGCGTAGGGTCAACACAATGCACCTCCCTAGACGATGGGACCAGAATTTCTCCTATTTCATCTGGGACTTGGTTTTTACAGTCCTACAGGAATCTAACTCGTATAAAATGGGCTCAAAACCTTATTTGAAGGGGGAGACACCACTTTGAGAGCAGATTACACGTGAGGAGCACTCGGGAGCAAGGATTATCAGTTTTTTTTCATTCTTCTTAATATTTTTGATCATTCAAACACTTGCGAATTTGATTAGTACTGTCATGTGTGGTTAAGACCCATTAGTTCTGGGGTTGTAATTAGCAATGAATATTGTTGGTTGACGTTAGCTTCTCCTTAATTATAATTTGCTATCATATGGTTGTCTCTTCGATTCTATGTTTAACTTCTTGATTGTATGGACAACAGTCGAATTTTGTCCACTATCTTGATTACGCTTGAGAATGCTATGCTTAGATTATAGAATAATTGAAGAGGGCATGATCTTATATCTAAAGTAGGAAATGACTTTGTGGTTAAGATAGGATTAGACTTAGTCACCATGCTTAATCGAATACCATATTCTTAATGTGTTCTTGGTAGATTAATTTCATCGAAATATAGGCGGTTAATCTATCATGAACAAGCGCATAGTAATTCGAAAGAGTACTACGAGTATATATAATTCGGTAAATTATCACCCATAAGCGAATTGAAAAAAGAAGAATTAACTAGAGCACAATAGGATTGGTGAATCGATCACAACCCTGAAATATTTATTCCTATTGAATTCATAACAATAATCATTTTTCTGATGTACTAGTTTAGTTCTTTATTCTAATACTTTATCTTAGTTAATAATAATAAGACTCAACCAATTGCTATACTTGACTTGGTAATAATTTTAGTTGAAATTAGTAGGTAGTTAACGTCAAGTCTATATGGGTTCGACACTCTATTCATCACTATATTACTTGTAGATTATGTATACTTGCGTATGTATTTGGGAGCAATAATTAATATTTTGTTTCCCTCTTTTAATGGCTCTTCTACATAATTAAAGTTAGAATGCACTTAAAAACTTGCAGTCACCTTCTACTTTGAATGAACAACTTGGTTGTTGTAGTTAGCAACCTGTGATCATGACAAAAACTGTTGCTCATATTTGAACTTATCAAAGTAAATGTAAAAGTTGCTTCTCATATTTGAATTCACCGTCAAAAATAGCTATTAACATACAAAAAGTTAACAGACTAAACGTTGTCGCTCATACTTGAATTCACTCCCAAAATGCACCCGTTAAGCAACATCAATCTAAAAGTACTGCTTAATAAGCAATATTATCAGTAAAAATGTGCATCATATAGTTGCAAACTATATATAGACCACACCAATTAAAAATGTGACTTGGGTCAAGTTAAAAAATCAATTAAAGGATTAGGATAGCCACCACGTCTGATTTTTAGTCAAAACTCTTATTTTTCGGTCACTTATATATTTCTATTAACTAGACTATACTAAAATGATTTGTGTTAAAAAAAAAAGTGGCTTTTGTGTTACAAAACTTAATTTGAATGGCAATTAGTAAAATTTGCCCTCTACTTAAATATAAAGAAATTATATTCATCCCAGCATAATCCTTAATGATCTAAATTCATTACCTATAGTCTTTCATTCCCGCTGTCTTTTTTGCGTTCCCATGTCAACAACTCCCTCTGAGACGTACTTCTATTGAAATTCATGACGACTCGGAATATTCACTTGACTCACTCCCATTTGGAGACGGGATTAACTACATGGATAATTTACTTTTAATCGATCGATCTATTTGAATTTGACTTCTCTGTTCATTACCTTAAATTAGGACAAAGCAATCCACTCTTTGTTAAAGCTATATATGTTTTAATGCAAAGAGAATTGGAGATTTTCGAACAAGAAATTTGCAAATACACCATTCTAATTTGGCAGCTAGTGAAGGGGCATACCCCGATTCTTTGGTACGTTTCAAGTCGGATATTGACTGAATTAAGGGTTTGAGTTTGGAAAAGTGTTGTCTCAATCTTGGCTAAATGACAACACATTAGGAGGACAAGAAATAAGGAAACCCCACTTGTATTTCTTTCGCATTTTTTACTTTGAGAAAATTATAAATTGGGATAACTTGTATAGATTTTTATTATAGAAAAATTACTCCTCAGTGCCATTTTAGTTGTTCACTTTTAGCTATTTGTTTAACGTTATCTTTATTAAATGCTTTTTGAGAATTGAGCAATATTGAAAAAACTATTACTTCTTTAATATTAAAGGTATAGTTGGAAATAATTAACAAATCTAGTATGGAATTCCAAAAATGATAATTATTTTGGGACAATCTTTTTGAGCTAAAGTGACTGTTAATTTGAGACGGAGGAAGTACATTACAATGATCAAGCATTTAGACAGAATACACAGAAATGCAAAACTATCCAATACAATTAATCGACGTTGATCTAGTCAGAAAATTGGAGAATTTCCGGAATATTTTTTTACATTGAATTATGTATGGATAGGAAAATACACTGAGTTGAACGCAGTAACTTCTTGTTGCCCAATTGTTACTAGGATTATTGAGGATTTTGGTAGATTATTTAACACGTAGAACCTGTTAATTTGAACCCCAAAATACTACTAGTGTTGTTAAGCCTTCCTCGAGGTTAATCTCAACAAAATTTTCCTGTTCATAGAAGGTGTTTTTTCAATTTGAACCTGACAAATGCTACTAGGTTGTTAATGGGATGACAAATGGGGCAGGGCGGGGCAGGGCAAAACCTTAACGGGACAAGGCAGGACGGGGTGGGATAAAACACATTTTCGGAAAATAATAAATGGGTCAGGGCAGGTGTAGGGACGGGATTTTTGCTGCAAGCACAAGCAAACAAAGTGGAGTATTCTTCACTTGGGTGCGCATATTTCTGTACAAAGGCTTCAAATCATTTTAGCAAAGCATATAATTAATTAGTTGCCGAAATGTGTTCACTTATGAGTATTAACTGAAAGGGTTAATCATACTGGTCTTCCATTTAAATAGTTTTAAAAATTATTCTTTCTTTCCTAATGTTACTAAAGCGTAATATCTAGTTAATTCATCGAGTTTAAATAACAAATAGTAAATGAGAAAGAAATCGAAGCTGGAAAAAAAGGATGTGCTTCTTATTCTAAATACAAATTACAGTAGCATAATTTTGAGAAGAAAGACTAAAGCAAAGTCTAGGCATAAATTGACCCTTTCATTAAGTAAAAATGACAGTCCAGTGTTGTTTGTTTGAAAACAAAAAAAGAGTTAATTAAGACTGTCATTTCTCATTCTAAGTAAAAATGACAGTAGCGTAATTTTGAAATGAGTCAACTAGTAATTTACAGTTCTAAACTTAAAAAAAAAAAAAGACAAGAAAGAAACAAGGAGCTAAACAGGGCGTGGCAGGACAGGGCTAAGTAAGGCGCGGCAGGGCAAATTAAAAAAGAAAAAACTATTAAATGGGACGGGATAGGACGGGTTAAATTTGTGGCAGGGCAATACTTCACCTGCCCTGCCCTGCCCGGCCCGGTTGCCATCTCTAGTTGTTATTACACTTTTAAAAGGTTAGTCGTACTTTATTTATTGAACCCCTCCAGTAAATATGATAAGCTTATCAATGCATCACTTCTTTTTTTAAATATAATTTAATAGCATTAAATTATGAAAGTTGTCTGATTAATTTACTTTTTATCTCTCTTCAAAATGAGTGATAACTGTCGAAAAACTTTCTTAATTTTTTTTAATTGTTAGTAGTGAAAATAATAATATCTTCTTGATTTCTTAAAACAACACTTATTTTTAAAATAAATTATTTGGATAAAATGAACCTGAGATAGAAATTCTTAGCTGTACAGATTCCAATTGTTAGGACCGAAATAATTAGGTGTCATGCGAAAACTAGCAAAGCAAACCTTGAACGACGATAAATCAGACAACAAACGAGAAATATAAAGACACAAACATTTAACGTGATTCGGTCAATTGACCTACTGTTTATCCTAAAATCGGATAACAATTGAATTTATACGTGGTTTTAAGGGTACGTGATATAACTTGGTAAAAATTAAGAGAATAGATTAATATTGAAATTGACGATAAAAGAGTAAATGCAAACCACACGGATCGAATAGCCTTGGCCCTCGAGTTCGATCATCCTCGAACCAAAGATGTTTCAACTGAAGTATGAACAGAGTAATAGATTAACAAGATAACAAAAACTAGAGAATGACAGTATATTGCTTTATGTTGCGTAAATATGATGTGCTTTACAAATGATCAGACCCCCTTTATATAGTAGGGAGTCCTACTCTTGATACAATTCATGATTAGCTAATTAACCGGCCCATGCTTAATATGTGCCGAGATTTTCTCTGTGATCTGTAACCAATCACGAATATTTTGTCCTTCTGTTATTCGGCATGGCAAATCTCCCTCGATCTCACCTGATCTCAATTTTGTCCTGTCCCGGGGTCGAACTTAACTATATAACCTTGCATCTTGGTTCGATATAATCCGAGGTCGAACCTTAACCTATCATATTTCAATCTTGATTAATCACATAAAGGGTGAGCCCAGTTTTGACCGTATACAGATAGTTCCCTCGTTTCTCGGAGAGAAAGTCACAAGAAATGATATGAACCTCCAAATCCAGTCTCGATGGGCCATGACGTAAGCAACAAACCCGACTATGACGTAAGTGACAAATGGATACCGAAACGTGCCTTTGGTCTAGTTACCAAGGCATTAAAGGCCTTTCAGTTGTTGGTCGGCCACTACCAATTCTGAACTGTCACTTGCAAGCTATAAGTACCCTAGCTTTCCTTTATTCAAACTTTATGTTCAAAGCTCCTCCTATTCTTGTGTTTTCTTCAAAAATCCCTTTGTTTTGCAACTCTAGCACCCAGATTTCTTAAACTTTTAGCAAACCACACGCCATTCTAATTCCTTTTTCTTCTGTTTTACAATGGCAAAAACTTCTAAGACTGTACCGCGAAAGGATTCTGCCTCTTCATCACGACCCACCAGTGGCGGGGCTATGTCGGAGCCTCACCCTAAGGAATTCGTTCCGGTAGGGTTCTCTACTACTGCCAATTTTAAGGTTGAAAAGACCTCCTCAGTACCGAGCCGATGTGAGTCGGTCTTGAGGTACATATGCTCAATTACCGATGATCTCCTCACCAAGGTTAAAGAGGATTGCAACTGGGTCAATAAGCATGTGGTGGTACCTTCACCCAAGGAATCGATCACTACCCATGTGGAGCGTTTTCTAAGTGTTTACACTTACCCCTTCACGTTGGGTCCCTTAGACTTGATCATCATTGCCTTCTGCAAAAAGGTATGATGTGACTCTTGGCCAGATCCACCCCTCCTTCTGGAGAATAGTGATTCTCCTCCGATTCTTCGTAAGCAAAATCGAGGGATGTCCCTTTACCCTTGATCACCTTATGCCCCTCTACAATCCCGACTTTATCAAGGGGGTTGATCAAAATTTCATGTCGGGCTACTAGGGCCCCGTTCTGGAGCATAGACGAGTCTCGGGACCGAGGCTGGATGGGAATTTTTGTTTAAATAAAGACTTCGGACCTGATCCCCGCCGAAAACATGCCAATTCCCGAGAAATGGAACATGAAGCGTAAGTAGTACTTTGCCTTGAAGGTTCAATATTGTTGTTTTCCTTCTCATCTCCTTCCTTATCACTGTTTTAGTTGTTACAACTATGGCCCAAATTTCGGATGTTATTCCTGAATTTAAGGAATGGGTAGAGGGCCTTGTATCGCACAAACCATATTCCGAAATTTCTTGGATGGAATTATCGAATGGTCGATGGGAGGCCTGTAATCACGGTAAGCTTCTTTTCATGAGGTAATAATATTCGATTTCCTCCTTTCTCTGTTGATGTTTTATTTATTTTCTCGTGTAGCTCTCTGTCACGACTCCAATTCGCCCTCCGTGAACATGTCGTGATGGCAATTAATCCCTACGACTAGGTAAGCCTATAATACGGAAATAATATAACTTGCGAAAAATAATAATTTAAAACGAAACAGCTAGAAGAAAACTGTATATAGATGCCGCTTGGCATATACAACTCAAATAACGTGGAAGTCTACAATATCATCCCAAAACCCGAAAACTCACGTGATCACAAACTAACAGAATGTAATACATGTCACACCTCTTTTTTTACAAACCACCCCCGGGAGGATAGTGTATAAGAGAGTTTTTCCACTTTAAGTGACATTATTCGAAATGGGATTACTTATAGATCAGAGTCGTCATTTGGGATAGTTTATTTGGTGTCCCAAGTCGCTGGTTTTTTTTTTTGAATCCCAAATCGAGGAAAATTTCGACTTTCCTTGTGAAGTCTGCGAACCAGAAATTCTGAATAAGGAATTCTGTTAACCCGAGGGAAGGTGTTAGGCACCCTCGGATTCCGTGGTTCTAGCACGGTCGGTTAAACTATTATAATTAGCCCATTATCTGATTTTAATACATGTTCTAACCTATGGTGTAATTTTAAACTTTAACCGCTTTATTTAATTATTTTTAAAGGAAAATTGCAACGTCATTTAAAATACGTCTCGAACCACGTCACATAAATGCACCCGCGACTCTCGACATATTTTATCTAATATTGTTGGGATTTGGATTTGTATCACATAAATATGCACCCGAGTTTAGGAAGGTAAATTATTTAATTGCGCGCCTAAAACAGCTACGCATTCTTAACTTTGCAATGACCATGGAAATTCGCTACATGGCACACCTCGATTTCTAAGGGTTTAAAAGAAATAATTAAATGAGGGTCATGCATTTTGAAATTTATTTTGGCACGGCACCCCTCGATTCTACTTAATCTAATTTGGCGTGGTTCATTTAAAGAATAGCAACCCAATTTTTATACTGCGACAAAATCATGTTCAGCTATAACCAATTCGAGTAAACAATTAACATTAAGCTAGAATAAAATGAGTAGAGGATTGAAGAGTTGAACCTCAATATAGACGGGGAATTGGTTGTTTCAATGTCTAACACTCAAAAATATGAGCAACCCCGGACGAAATCCGAATTAGTACCGAAAACTCAACCAAATACAGATTCAAAACCACGCCTTAATCACTGTTCACGCTGGAATCGAGCAACCAAAATAGTCTTTCAACCTTCTCAGTTCTCGCGTTTCGAAATGGGAGTTTATTTCAATCTTAAGTACCCCATCACGTTTTTTACGAAATTTTTTGAAAGAGCCTCAATTCAGTGCAAAAACACGTGAAGTAATTTATTCTTATGCTTTCGACTCATAATTTATCCAAACACATACTAAGAGTCCAGGTGATATGGTAATTATGTAAGCAGCCAACGATTTCAGTCACTTTAGAACTCCATGAAAAAACTCTTCCGTATATTCATAAACAATTGTTAAAATATAGCTTGGTACAACTACCAAGTCGTTCAACTAGCACATAGAACCCGGCGACAAACACTGAAAAATGCAAGCAAGACCAACGGATCCCCGGCTCGGAAAGCTCGACGCAAGACGCCGTAATGTTACGTAAAAGAGGTAATTTGTTTTTTGACTGGTTTCACGCCATTTTGGAGTAATTCATAGTTGAAGTTTGGAAGGTGTTTTCAACTGAGATTAATGGAGGTGTTGAAGCTCGACGACTCGCCGGCCGGCTTGCCGGAAATGGCAGTGAGTACCAGGTGTCCCTGCTGCTTTGTGTTTTTGGCGAGAAAAAAACAACGCTAATTGCTAGTTGAAGAAGAACGGGACGGCTGGTTCGTTTGTGTTTGTTAAACAGGGGTCGTTTATGGACGTTGAAGGTCGTTTATATTTTGAAGATGGAGGAATAAGAACGACGGGAATTGCGGCTCTTGTCAGCCTTTTTCCCTTAGCTTTAGGCGTTATTTTTTCTCCCTTCTATTGTAGAGTCTAGGTCTAGGCTTATATTTTTGTATTTTGTTAATTGGTCCGTAGGTCTTTTGTGTTAAGTCCTTAGGATATTTTAATTTATTTTTGGTCCCAAAGAAGAGTCTAGAAGGGTCCCTCGACTACACAATGCCTTTTAAAATATGATAGAAATACTACACAATGCCAATACTAATCCTAATTACTTAAACTGAACATGAAACTATTTTTGTGTTTTCGAAATTATATAAAGATAAAAATAAGGTACTATTTTTTTTAAATTTATGAAAAATACGTAAACTAATTTTTTTTTTTTGTAATTTTTATTTTTTGTGACGAAATAAAGTAAAAGAGTCAAAATTAGCTAAAATAACAATATTAGGCCTAAACGAAATATTTACATACTAAAATGGGTAAAAATTTCAAGGAGGATAAAAAATCACATGTCTACAGTTGCCCCTCTTTGACTGGAAAGGCGAAGAGTTTTCAGACAAAGAATGACTAGACAGGTTTTTTGACCCTACCCTTATTTAAGGAGACCAAAAGAAAGGAGAATGTGACCGAGTCCTAGTATCTGAGCTGCATACATATCCTTTGCTATAAAAGAATCAGACCACGTGTAGTTCAGAAGTGAATAAGATGATGAAAACCGAGGTTGAGAGCCAAGCGAGGTGCCGTCGAGGTTCTGGTCCGCGGTCCGTTAATATATCAGAATCAAAAATGAATAAGACTAACTAAGCCTATCAGCTACGAGTTACAAGATTCCTATCTATAAATCTTCTGAAGCTTGATCTTGAGTCTTGGCTGGTTCTTGCTGCAGACTCCGATCTGAATCTTGATGCTCCTCAACTGTAGGTGCTGGTTCTTTCTTCTTCAACTCTTCTGATCAAGGTGGGACATGAGAAGCTTCTGACTTCAATCATATCTTGAGCAGTTCACACCTTTCTCCGCTTCTGCACTTTGAGTTCACTTCTTTTTTGTTCTTTTCTTCTTTTCTTTGTTCTAGATTGAGACTCATTCTTTTGGTTGTCTCGAACCCTGTGTCTCGAGGTAAAACCTGCTCAGACACCAAAACAAACAAACGAACGAAATTTTTCTACACCAGTTTTCACTAGGAAAATTCGTGAGTTATTTGTAACTAAAATCTATTTTTTTTAAAAGTAATAAAATATGGATTGCCTCTATCTAGAAGGGAAAAGATCAGGGGATGGAGCCCTATATCTAAAATGTCAACTCAGGGATTGGAGCCCTAATGTTGGCGAAAAGGCGACTAGAAAATGGAGGCCCTATGTCTAAAAAATACTCAACTCAGGGATTTGAGCCCTAATGTTGGCAAACGGTGACTAGGGAATAGAGACCCTATGTCTAAAAATCTCAACTCAGGGATTGGAGCCCTAATGTTGGCAAAAAGTCAACTAGGGAATGGAGGCCCTATAATTAAAAAGCTCAACTAAGGGATTGGAACCCTAATGTTGGCAAAAAGCGACTAGGGAATGGAGGCCCTATGTCTAAAAAGGCACAACTCAGGGATTGGAGCCATAATGTTGGCAAAAGGCGACTAGGGAATGGAGGCCCTATGTCTAAAAAGGCACAACTCAGGGATTGGAGCCATAATGTTGGCAAAAGGCGACTAGGGAATGGAGGCCTTATATCTAAAAAGGCTCAACTAAGGGATTGGAGCCCTAATGTTGGCAAAAATGTGACTAGGGAATGGAGGCCCTATATCTAAAAGGCTCAACTCAGGAATTGGAGCCCTAATGGTGACAAAAGGCGACTAGGGAATGAAGGCCCTATATCTAAAAAGCTCAACTCAAGGATTGGAGCCCTACTGTTGGGAAAAAAAGGCGACTAAGGAATGGAGGCTCTATGTCTAAAATGGGATAACTCAGGGATTAGATCCCTAATGTTGGCAAAAGGCTACTAGGGAATGGAGGCCCTATGTCTAAAAAAGCTCAACTCAGGGATTGGAGCCCTAATGTTGGCAAAAGGCGACTAGGGAATAGAGGCCTTATGTCTAAAATGCACAACTAAAGGATTAGAACCCTAATGTTGGCAAAAGGTGACTAGGGAATGGAGGCCTTATGTCTAAAAGGCACAACTCGGGGATTGGAGCCCTAATGTTGGCAAAAAGCGACTAGGGAATGGAGGCCCTGTGTCTAAAAGGCACAACTCAGGGATTGGAGCCCTAATGTTGGCAAAAGATGACATGGGAATGGAGACCCTATGTCTAAAATGGCACAACTCAAGGATTGGAGCCCTAATGTTGGTAAAAGGCGACTAGGGAATGGAGGCCCTATGTCTAAAAGGTACAACTCAGGGATTGCAGCCCTAATGTTGGCAAAAGGCGACTAGGGAATGGAGGCCCTATGTCTAATAGGCACAACTCAGTGATTGGGGCCATAATGTTGGCAAACAAATGTAAAAGAATGATATTAGGGATTCTACACTAACCCTTTTTTGGGGATTTTCTTCTGATTTCTCTTTCTTTCTTTTTCATTTCATTTTTTTTAATAAAATACAACAAAGAACTTGGAGAAAACTTCCCTTTTTGGATTGATTATTTGCTGCAAAACTGTTTCTAGCACTTGCGCACTTTTTTTCCTTTTTGGTTACACCTGTTTCTTGCACGGTTGCTTTGGATTGCACCTGTTTCAAATTTTCAAACAAAGAACAATTGTTAGTTTGAAACGATGGTTGGTTTGTGGCCTTGATTGTCCCAATCGCTTGATCTCAGCCCAGCTTCTTTGATGAAGATCTCAGTTGCAAGTGCTTCTTTCCTGAGGACCAATTTCATTTCAGGCCCTGAGAACCTCTGGTTTTTTCCAGATTTTGCCATGACGGTTGGTCAGTGGAACTCAACCTTTTCGACTTTATTTTGCCTTCGTAGGCCTTTCCTTTCTGACTTCCTTTTTTCTTATTCTTTTCTTCGGAACATTGGGGAACTTTTGTCTCCTCAAACTTTGCTGCAACGGCTAGTCGCGTGGGACTTAACCTTTTCCAACTTTTTTTCGCCTTTGTAGGCCTTTCTTTCTGGCTTCTTTCTTCCAACTTCAATTTCAGAGCATTTGGGGTTCCTTGGCTTCTTCAACCCTTTGCCGAGATGGTTAGCCACATGGTACTCAACCTTTTCAACTTCAATTGCCTTATAGGCGCTTCAACTTGATTTTCTCCCTCCAAGAGTTTTGATTTTGAAGCATCGGATGCCATGGCTAGTCGGGGTCGAGTTGATGCCTGTGACGAGGCTAGGTGCTTTTTTGCACATTGGCTCGTGTCAAACAAAAGCCTTGTAAATCAGTCTTGCCATCCCTTCTTTGTCTCAGTTCCAGAATAGAGTTAGACTGAAAGGGATTCAAAGAAAAATAAATAATGGATAGGACAATGAATTTAAATGACAGGTATCCCTTTCGGGGAGAGGAAAGAAGGACTTATCGGGAGTACATACGGACTTTAATGAACATGACATGCCTTTTGGACTGGATGCCTGATCTATTTAAACCGTCCGACTCCCAGAAATTCATCACAATTTCTACTTTAAAATTCGAGAAACCTTGCCAGGACTCTGTCGGTGCTGATGGCTGTAGGATCCTCTTTTCAATCAGGGGCGCCCTTTGCGAGTTTTCACGAGCTGAACTCTCTCATTTCTCTTCTCACCATCGCCTTATAGTGCTCTTTACGAGTTTTCACTAACAAGACTCTCTCATTTTTTTCATTTCTCTGCTTACCATCTCCCCATTGTGCATGTGTGGGTTTTCACCAATAAGAGACTCTCATTTTATTTCTCTCATTTTATTGTATCGAATACAAGTAGCTGCATTCTCTGATCCTTGGACATTCTCGTCGATTGATCGGAAGGACTTGAAAGGATTTGGGTAAAAAGATTTGGACTGAATTACAACTTGGAACCATTTAGGCGGGATCATCACCGAACCATTATAACTTCTGCCCCAGTTTCACTTTTGGGGGATTTTGGATTTTGGATTTTTATTTTGGTGTGACTGAACCCCAGAGAGAGGCTGCCTACGTATCCTTTCGGAATCAAGTCGAACGTAGTTCAGGAAAACATTGTTTTTGATTTTCTTTTGTTTTTTTTTAAATTTTTTTCTTTTCTTTTTCCTTTCCTTTTTCATTTTTTTTTGTTTTTTTTCATTTTCTTTGTCTTCTTTTTTTTGTTCCTTTCCTTTTTTGTATCTTTTTTTTTTCATTTCATTTTTCAATAACACTTTCAGGTTCCAAAGAGGGTGATCAAAGAATTGGAGCCGGCTCAAAGGGTTTGCAAAGGGTTGATAGTGTTTGGGCAGCGAGAATGAAAGCCTTCGTCATCCCAACCAGAGAATATTAGAACTATACAGAGGATCCAACATAGTACCTTTTCACTGCATTTGCATTGACAGTTATTTCAGGGATATTTCCTTCAATGTGCCCCATGTACAATACACTATTTTAGCAGTACTCTTGTTGCAATGTATGGACATTTCCAATTCTGGAACCAATTTTCCTTTGGTTGTTCAAACTCTTTGTTTTATTTTCTCAAACTTATCTTCATTGCATTTCGACACTTGATTCATTATTTCAAAGTCTGACAGCGTTTTGGGATCTGTGAATGAAGTCCGCAAGCATGTCATGTTATTAAAATTTGCATTTAACATAACTAAAAAATAGAATAAGAAAAATGACAAGATTAAGAAAACAGACATTCTTGGAAAATGAAATATTAATTTCATTTGATTTTTTTTTTGATTTTTTTTTTCCAGTTTTGAAGATAGAATGGTTTACATCGGAAAGTAAGACAATAAGTAAACCATCTGGATCACACCCTGAGATAATCAGGACGCAGAAAGGATAGCAAGACGGGCTACCGAGACTCCCGTCTGATGGGAAACTTTCAGGCTTGGCAATCGCTTTTTGGCTTTTCTTCTGTTTCGGTCATGGAGGCAATGGCCTTCAGTGCCGGATCAAATTCCTTAGCTTCACAAATCATTCCAACCATTGGCCCGGTGTTGTGGGTAGGCAACATATTGTTCATCACATCAGGAGCATCTTCATCCCAAAAAATGATTCTTTCAGCCTCAAACAAATCCTCAACTACCCTTTTGAGGGTCCAACAGTCTTCTGTACCATGTCCCACTGCTCCAGAGTGGTATTCACACATAGCATTATCTCGGTGCGAGAGGGACTTGATACGCTCAAATTACACTTTAATAATTAGTGTAAGGTGGTCGATGTCAAATATAATAACCCAACAAGGTTGGGGTCGAATCCCACAGGGAATAGGTGTANCAAGAGTATGTATGATTGTTTGAGTTTAAGTAACAACTAATTTCAACAATTAATGAGTGAACAGGTGGATAAGAGCAACCAAGGTTGTGTCCCCTTCAATGTAGTGTAATGTCAACCGGTGTTAATATGATATATTGCTAATAGAAGGTTCTTTAGATATGCAATTGATGTCTAAGATACTACCCACTATTTCCTAATGAATGAGTAGTATTTCCTCTTTATGATTTTCCCAAATATAAAAGAGTTGCACTTGAGAACCATCAATAAATGCCAATTAAAACTCACTTATTCCTAAGCGATTTTATCAAACAAGGTTTAAAGCCTTGAGTCATTGATATTTACTTCTACCAAATTCTAGCCCACTTTCACAAGCAAAGCAAGAATTTAATGGCTTTTGTTAATGTTTGCAACCACCAACAATAAATGAAGAATGAGAAGTAAATAAATATCAACCAACCATTATATATATATTCAATGTTAAACACCCATTAACATAACACCCATTTAGGGTCCACAACCTTAGTATTTAAAACTAGCTACACATGCTGAAACACAAAAATCAACTAATCATAAATGTCATAAATGCTTACAATGGAGGGAATCTTCACCCAAAATCTTCCAAAAAGAGAGAATATTAATGTGATAGAATGTAGCTTAAAAGTGAGACAAGATGAGCCCACAAAGTTCTCTTAAAACTATTTATATAGGGACCAATTTTGGGACAGAAAATGGACAAGTTTGCCCTTTCAAGTCACGTCTACGACCGCAGACTTGTCTCATAACAGATCTGCGGTCCACATTTTGAACATCCTCTCCGCAGATCCACAACCGTAGTTGTCAGGCCTTCATCACAGTTCCATTCTGCGGTCCGCATTTGAGTTATACGACCGCAGATTGCATCGCATCTTTGACCCTGAGTTTTCTTCTTGTTCATTCTGCGACACATCTGCGGTCCGCATGTTGATTCTGCGATCGCAGATTGTGCCGCATTCTTGACATGGTTTTTAGCTCCAGACTTTGTAATGTTTTGCGATTTGAGATACGATTCTGCGGTCCGCATGTGTGATCTGCGACCGCAGAATGGGCCGCAGATTTGCACTTGTACAATATTATGCTCTTTTCTTCTCTTTTTGCTTCCATTTTCATATCCTTGGTCTTCCCTTCCTCTTGTGCTGTAAGAACAACAAATCTACATGAGTATCAGTTATAATTGCATTAAAACAAGCTAGAATCTAAGCAATTAGTATTGAAATGTGCCGAAATTCTCCGGCACATCAACACCCCCAACTTAAACTCTTGCTTGTCCTCAAGCAAGTAAAACATACTTAGCCTATTCTAAACTCTATTTACAAATACGAAACAATAGTGACTCAGGATGGTGTTCATTGCTAGTTCTTCAAGCATGTATTTACAATTGCTTCACCCTTCCTAGATTAGAAGTATGTATAGAGAAAACTAATCAATCATGTGAACTCTGAGCCTCAACATTGTGACTAGATGTTACCCTCAGCTGAGTGCATTTTCATTTGACTCAAAAAGCTCAACTTCAGTTCAATTCCACAGTTCATGTACCCTTACCAGAAAGAAATTCCCAGAATCACAATATTTACAAGGACGGCAAAGAGGGATCATTTACAAACACACTCACTCTCAGAAAGAACTTCAACTGCTGCAACATGTCATACCATAGGCTTGCCCTTATTTTAATTCGCCTCTTATTCAAGAATGTTCGGTTGGAGGTCTCATAAGGGCTTTTTGGCTTGTAATGTAGGTTCAGGGATGAGTTGGATAAATATTTGGGTACAAGTGACTTCACCCTCTTTGAAAACTAATCACATTTTACCATTCTTTTGCACTCCTTTTCAAACCTCCATATCTTTATTTTCGTCTAGCCTCCAGTATAGAGATACCTTACATACCTTTTCATTGTTGTTCAAGACTCCCAATTTGTAAACATAAGCATTATTATATTTTCTTTTTTTGCTTCCACGTTCACCGCACCATTTTTTTTTTTGAAGCTTGAACCATTTCACAAACTCTTTTGAGGCATGTTGCCCTAAACTCATATACAACCTTAATGATCTTCCACTTTTGACCTTACCCCCAACTTAGGCTTTTAGCCTCATTCTCAATGTTCAAAGAGGGACGGGTTCAAGAGAGGAAATTGCTTTTCAAAACGGGAAAGGTTTGTAATGAGTTGGCCAAAGAAAGGTTAAAAGGCTCAAATTGGGTGCTAGTGGTATCCTTTATGCACGGGTAGGCTTGAAAGGCTAAAGAGGTTTTGCACATAATCACAACGAATG
>MU682757.1:2560-32018 GCA_026770625.1 Nicotiana glauca | reverse complement strand
GGCGCATTACACAAGCCAAATGGCATTCGGCTAAAAGCAAATGTGCCATATGGACAAGTGAATGTGGTCTTTTCTTGATCCTCCAACGTGATGTTGATTTGATTATATCCAGAATACCCATCGAGAAAGCAATAGAACGACCTTCCCGCTAGACGATCAAGCATTTGATCAATAAACAGCATAGGGAAATGGTCCTTGCATATTGCACTGTTTAGCTTCCGATAGTCCATGCACACTCGCCATCCGGTCACCGTTCGTGTTGGGATGAGTTCATTTTTCTCATTTTCTATCACGGTCATGCCCCCCTTTTTGGGCACACACTGAACTGGGCCCACCCATGAACTATCCGCAATGGGGTACACTACTCCGGCATCTAACCACTTTATAATCTCCTTTTTCACCACCTCCTGCGTTGACGGGTTCAACCGTCTTTGATGCTCAATGCTTGGCTTTGTGTCACTCTCCAGTTGGATTTTGTGTTCACAAATCCCAGCGGGAATCCCACGGATGTCTGCGATTGTCCATCCAATAGCCTGCCTGTGGTCTCTCAAGACCTCCAACAACCTGTCTACCTGGAAATCATTCAAAGAAGACGAAACGATTACAGGTAAAGTGTCATTAGAGCCTAAGAATTTATACTTTAAATGCGCAGGGAGAGGCTTGAGCTCTAATTGCGGTGGTTCAATGATGGATGGTTTGGCGGGAGGTGTGGCTCTATTTTCCAAGTAAAGAGAGAGCTTGGCCGGAGCATAAGTGTAGGATCCAAGACCCTCTAATGCGTTCACCGACTCCATGTATCCCTCCATATCCTCACCATCAAAATTCACTAAGATTGCCGCCAATGCCTCACCAAGGCATTGTTCTTCCATTTTTACTTCAACGGCATCTTCAATCTCATCAACCACCTCAATCACTGAGATGCTCTCATATTCATGGGGCAACTTCATACCCTTGCTAGCTTGGAAGGTGATTTCTTCGTCATTCACCCGGAATTTGATCTCATTTCGTTCCAAATCCATAAGTGCTCTTCCGGTTGCCAAGAATGGTCTCCCCAAGATGATGGGGATATCTTTATCAACGACACAATCTAGAATCACAAAGTCGGCGGGCAAATAGAATTCACCGACTTTCACAATCACATCATCAACAATTCCTACCGGTCACTTAATGGATCGATCGGCCATTTGTAACCTCATGCTTGTTGGCCTTGGCATCCCTAATCCTGAAGTTGATACTAGCCCCATTGTCACAAAGGGCTCTAGCAAAGTCTCGCTCTCCGATAGTGCATGGAATGGTAAATGCTCCCGGGTCCTCTTTCTTTTGGATAGGGCTCTTGGCAATGATAGAGCTAACCCGGTGAGTCATGTTCACCACCTCATTCTTTGTGGTCCTCTTCTTGGTGATCAACTCCTTCAAATATTTGGCAAACCTCGGCATTTCTTGGAAAGCCTCCAAGAATGGAATGTTCACCGACAATTGCTTAAGGATATCATAAAACTTTTCAAGCTTGCTATCTTCAATCCTTCTTACAAGTCTTTGAGGAAACGGTGGAGGAGGTCTAGGAATAGGAGTTGGAGCTTTTGATGTCTCCTTCTCTTTTTCCTCTTCCTTCACCACTTCTTGCACCACTTCTTGAACTTTTTCTTTTTCCGGCACCCTCTCAACTTCTACAACCCTTTGCTCTTCGGCTTCAACTTCTTGCTCGGCTTCTTCCCCCACAACCTCTTGCTTAATGTCACCTTGTAGAACCTTCCCACTTCTAGTAGTTATCGCTATGACGTGAGAGGTTGAGCTACCTCCGCCACTCTTCGGGTCCGCAATGGTATCACTAGGAAGTTGCCCTTTTTGCTTTGGGTTTTGCTCTCGTGAAAGGTCTCTCATTTGCATCTCTAATTTTTGGATAGATGCGGTATGAGAGCCAACCACCTCGGTCATGTTTCTCATGGATGCGTCCGACTTTTCTTGATTTTGCAAAACTCTCTCAAGCATGCTTTCTAACTTCGAATCACTTGACGACCCTTGATTTGCATAATGACCTTTTGGGGGAACATATGGACTGGAGCTCCGATTTGCAAAGTTGTTGTTGTTGTTCCAATTTCCTTGTTGAGAATTACCTTGGTCATTTCTCCACTGTTGGTTTCCTTGCCCTTGCGGGTTTGGCCTCCATTGACTTTGTTGCCCTTGACCCTGATAATGTTGTCTTTGATACCCTCCTTGAGGGTTGTTGATGTAGTTGGCTTCTTCAAACTCGTCATTGGAGATGGGTTGCACATCCTCGACTACATTCACCTTCTTTGTTTGATTCTCAGTGAACATTTTTGTCAACACATTTACATTCGTAGCCAATCCTGCAATTATTTGGTCCCTCTCTTGATTCTCCTTGATCAAGTTGGTCAAGGAAGGAGAACCATATGCCACTCCACCTGAGGTGTCCTCGGAATGCCACGCTTGATTGTGTTGTGCCATTTTGTCAAGAATTTGTGTTACCCTTGCGAATGATTTATCCATGAATGATCCATCAGCTGCATTCTTGGCTATAGCTTGGTTCATAGGATCCAAACCCATGTAGAATTTTTCCAATAGCATAGAGTCCGGAAAACCATGGTTTGGAGACCTCACCAAATATAATTTGAAACGGTCCCATGCCTCATGCAACTGCTCTCCAGGTGTTTGCTTGAAGAAGAAGATTTTATCCCGCAACTCAGACTGTTTACTTTGCGGGAACCACTTGGATAGAAACGCCCTAACAAGTTCGGGCCACGAATGAATAGAATTAGGTGGTAGATTCTGGAGCCATCTCCTTGCATCCCCAGCAAGAGAGTACTTAAAGCATCTCAATCTCAGGGCATCATTAGAGACATTATTCTGCTTATGCATTGCACACACGCCCAAAAAGTTCCTAAGGTGCTGTGGTGGATCATCATCAATGGAATTTCTGAAGAACCCCTCTGCCTTGAGCATAAGGATCAAACCATGTTCCACTTTAAACGTTACAGCTCCAACCACAAGAGGTACAATAGGATTGGTATCATCAATGTACTCTTCGATGTCTGCAAAGGGATTCTCTCCCAGATCTACCTCAACGTCATCACTAGATTCAGATATGTTTCCCTATCAACACCAAGCAAAACAAGCAAAGTGTGATAGAATAGAATTAGACACACAGTAAAGCGCACACTAATAAGTAATTTCAAGACCGTATTCCCCGGCAACGGCGCCAAAATTTGATACGCTCAAATTACACTTTAATAAATAGTGTAAGGCGGTCGATGTCAAATATAATAACCCAACAAGGTTGGGGTCGAATCCCACAGGGAATAGGTGTGAAAAGGTTACTTGTTCAGTGTGTTGCTCGACTCGAGTTCGATCTCTATTCGGTTAATTGTAACAAGAGAGAATGATATATGGTGACAAGAGTATGTATGATTGTTTGAGTTTAAGTAACAACTAATTTCAACAATTAATGAGTAAACAAGTGGATAAGAGCAACCAAGGTTGTGTCCCCTTCAATGTAGTGTAATGTCAACAGGTGTTAATATGATATATTTCTAATGGAAGGTTCTTTAGATATGCAATTGATGTCTAAGGTACTACCCACTATTTCCCAATGAATGAGTAGTATTTCCTCTTTATGATTTTCCCAAATATAAAAGAGTTGCACTTAAGAACCATCAATAAATGCCAATTAAAACCCACTTATTCCTAAGCGATTTTATCAAACAAGGTTTAAAGCCTTGAGTCATTGATATTTACTTCTACCAAATCCTAGCCCACTTTCCCAAGCAAAGCAAGAATTTAATGGCTTTTGTTAATGTTTGCAACCACCAACAATAAATGAAGAATGAGAAGTAAATAAATATCAACCAACCATTATATATATATTCAATGTTAAACACTCATTAACATAACAACCATTTAGGGTCCACAACCTTAGTATTTAAAACTAGCTACACATGCTGAAACACAAAAACCAAATAATCATAAATGTCATAAATGCTTACAATGGAGGGAATCTTCACCCAAAAGCTTCCAAAAAGAGAGAATATTAATGTGATAGAATGTAGCTTAAAAGTGAGACAAGATGAGCCCACAAAGGTCTCTTAAAACTATTTATATAGGGACCAATTTCGGGACAGAAAATGGACAAGTTTGCCCTTTCAGGTCACGTCTGCGATCGCAGACTTGTCGCATAACAGGTCTGCGGTCCGCATTTTGAACATCCTCTCTGCAGATCCACAACCCTAGTTGTCAGGTCTTCATCGCAGTTCCATTCTGCGGTCCGCATTTGAGTTATGCGACCGCAGATTGCATCGCATCTTTGACCCTGAGTTTTCTTCTTGTTCATTCTGCGATACATCTGCGATCCGCATGTTGATTTCGCGATCGCAGATTGCGCCGCATTCTTGACATGGTTTTTAGCTCCAGACTCTGTAATATTTTGCTATTTGAGATACGATTCTGCGATCCGCATGTGTGATCTGCGACCGCAGAATGGGCCGCAGATTTGCACTTGTGCAATATTATGCTCTTTTCTTCTCTTTTTGCTTCCATTTTCATATCCTTGGTCTTCCCTTCCTCTTGTGCTGTAGGAACAACAAATCTACATGAGTATCAGTTATAATTGCATTAAAACAAGCTAGAATCTAAGCAATTAGTATTGAAATGTGCCGAAATTCTCCGGCACATCAGGACTCGGGGTTCGGCCGGTTCGGGGCCATTGGTTGCAATAGATTTAGCCTGATTAGCTTTTGGAATAAGCTTGAATATGATTCACCAATAGGGGTGAACTGATTTTTTCTGAAAGGCTCTCTTAGGCGAGGATTGGATCGAGGATCATTTGGTTGAGGATTATATGGACCTTGGTAATGATGGGAATTTCTGGGAGGTGGAGCTCGGTTTTGCGTATAATGTTGTGGATGCGTGTAAGATTGCGCGCTCATCACCGCATAGGGAGGCGGTGCCATGGCATAAGCAGCATCTTGAACGGGATAATAGTGTTGATGGACCATAGGAGGCACATATGACTGTGTGAATGACCTGCTGTCCCTCCTCGAGCTTGAAACCATCATGACTCCCTCCTCATACCTATTTCTGTTCATCAAACCCTCCAAACCATTCTGAGCAGCCTGTGATGTGGCCTTAAAGGCAGTATGACTCAAGATTCGACCTGTTTTTAAACCGTTTTCATCCATTTCCCCGATTTTGATAACCTCAGCAAATGGTTTACCCACAGCAGACATCATGTTTTGGAAGTAGTCAGCCTCTTAGGCCTGTAGAAAGACAGTGATCATTTCAATCTCATCCAATGGAGGCTTTACCCTGGCAGCTTGCTCATGCCATCTGACAGTATATTCGCGGAAGCTTTCCACTATTTTCCTTTTCAAATTGGACAAAGTGTTCCTGTCAGGAGCGATGCCCACATTATGCTGCAACTGGCGGACAAAATCTCGAGCCATATCATCCCACACGTGCCAATGAGAAATTTCATGATCCGTATACCACTCAAAAGCGATTCTTTTGAGGCTTTCCCCAAAATAGGCCATAAGTAGCTCCTTTTTTCCACCAGCACCTCCCAACTGGTTACAATATCGTTTCAGATGAGCGACCAGGTCTCCGTGCCTGTTGTACTTTTCAAATTTTGGCATCTTGAAGCCAACTGGAAACATACAGAGGTCGGAGTATGAGACACTCTTTTGTCCATTCAGACCTTGCGTGTTTTTCAGGCTTTGTTCCAGGCTTTTCATCTTTCGAACAATTTCCTCTTGCTCGGGATTTTTAACAACTTTTTCTTGCTCCACCGAGAGATCATATCGCGGAGGTTGAGTGAAAGAGTACGGGGTCACATATGTTATTTCTGGTTGAAGTTGTGGACCCTTAAAGATGAACATTAGAGGCGGTGCTCTTGAAGCCGGTGCCTGGGGCGAACCAGAGAAGGCACGCCAGGATCATTGGAGGGCATTAGAGGGTGCTCGCATGGGATGAGCGGGTTGGGCACAGGGGCATTGGTAACCTCGCCTGACCTGGGGATAAATTCAGGGAACCCAGGAATTTGCACTTGGCGGTTCCCTACCATTAGACCGGGCGTCCCACATTTCCAATATGCAGAGACACAACATCTTATTCTCTTTAGCAACTGTTGATTCTAGCTGCAGAATAGCCGATGCCGGGCTATCCTCAGGACCGATGATTGGTAGATTGCTTGCGGATGCCATCTGTGCCTTTGGATCTTGTGAAGGAGAGGAGGCCCGACTGCCAACAAAACCAACCACCAAAACCTGGCTTATTTTGCACATTCAACAACCTTGTTAGTTTTGAAACATTTAACATATAGGAAATCGCACATTAGAATGCAATGCACCTAACAGTTAAACACTTCTACCATGTGTTTGAACGGTTGCATGTTTCATCCCGGCCTTAACTAATTTTTCAATATGGACCTTTTTTCTTCAGTGAATGTTTCTCTATCATCACTCTTGAGTTTTGTTTTTGCCGCTCTTTTTTGGCACTCTCTTTTCTCTTTTTGTTTGTCACTCTTCTATTTATGTCACTCTTTTTTCTTTTTTCTTTTTTTTTCTTTTCACTATTTTATTTTTCTCTCTTTCACTCAATTTTCTTTCTCTTTTTTTTTTTAAGTTTATTTCTTTACTCAATTTATTTTATAGCTATGATCGAATCCGATGGGGATTGCCTACATATCATGGCCCCGCATGAATCAGATCTTGCGTAGTTCGAGAAGATTGAGAATGGAGTAAATAAGCTAACTCATTTTTTTTTGGAATTTTTGAAAGAAATGCTTTAAAAGAAGAAAGCGAAATATTTTTTTTTTCCTTTTTGATTGAGTTTTATTTATTCAATTTTTGAAAGAGTCTTCTAAAAACTCCTTTTCTTTTGATTTGAAATTTGAGAATTTTAATAGTAAGAGGAAAATGTTTTGTTTGAATTTTCATTCATTTTCTCTTTTTCTAAAGAAGAAAAAAATATTTTTGAATTTTGGAAGTTTCCTCTTAATTTTCGAAAGAGGGACTTTTAAGAAAATGTTGGATTTCTGAGTTTTTATTTATTTACAAAAGCACTTCTAAAGAAAAGCGAAAATATTTTTGGACTTCAATTTTTCAAAATTTTTATGGACATTTACAAAAGAAAGACATCTAAAAAGTTTTTTTTTTTGGATTTTTTGCTTTTTTTTTTTTTGGAAAAATACTTCAAAATGAAGGAAACCTGTATTTTGAATTTTGATTTTTATTAATTTTTCTTTTTTCACAAGAAAGACATTAGAAAGAAGGCAACCATTTCTTTTTTTTTGAGTTCAAAAACTACTTTTACCTTCTTTTGTTTTTTAATTTTCTAAAGAAAGATCTTTAAAGAAGGAACTAAAGGAAAATATTTTGGATTTTTTGAAAATTGGGATCGGAACCGATGAGGTTTGCCTACGTATCTTACATCCGATGAGAATCAGACCCGCATAGTTTGGTCAGATTTGACGGAACACAGGAAACATGGCACTTCAAAATTTTGGCTCATTTTGAAATAACTTTTTTTTTTCAATTTTTAGAAATCCGGAAAGTTTCAGAATATTCTAAATACCTACCTCTCATTTTTTGATTTTCTTTTCTTTTTCTTTTTTCCCCTTTTTTCTGATTTTCTTCCTCTATTCTAGAAGTCGGTCAACATGCAAGTCGAACATGCAGATATGCAAGTAGCACGTAAGATGCATCAGGATGGTCTTTTCATTTCGGGTACACCTGTCCTAGACAGACCCAACCCCTGTGTTGAGTCTCCAAAGTCAAATACACATGATGCAAACAAACGTTCATACTAGGGATCCGGCATGAGGCTGCGTTATTCTAGGTTTAAAACCTTGGGTATGTGTTCTAGACTGTGTTCCCGAGCGGACAACTCGAGTCGACGAGGGGGCTACGTACCGGAAACCAAAAGGCCATCCAGCTTAGTAACTTGTCCGAGCCTCTTTCTTACTTCAAGGTATGACACTAATAGAATAGGGAGTCTCGACTAGTGAGCACATCCCCAAAGATGAGAAGAGAAGAGAAGGGTTTCGTAGCAGTTAATATACAGTTCAGATAATATCAAAGCGATGAAAGCATTATTTAGCACATTAGGTTCAAACGTGTAGAAAAATCAGATAACAGATAAAGCCAAATATAATAACTATTCTAAGCTCGAATTCTTGAACCCTGAACCGAAGTTCTGGGTTTGGATCCCTAGCAGAGTCGCCAGAGCTGTCACACCTCTTTTTTTACACACCACCCCCGGGAGGATAGTGTATAAGAGAGTTTTTCCACTTTAAATAACATTATTCGAAATAGGATTGCTTATTGATCAGAGTCGCCACTTGGGATAGTTTATTTGGTGTCCAAAGTCACCAGTTTATTTTTTTGAATCCTAAATCGAGGAAAATTTTGACTTTCCTTGTGAAGTCTGCGAACCAGAAATTCTGAATAAGGAATTCTGTTAACCCGAGTGAAGGTGTTAGGCACCCCCAGATTCCGTAGTTCTAGCACGATTGCTTAAACTATTATAATTGGCCCATTATCTGATTTTAATACATGTTCTAACCTATGGTGTAATTTTAAACTTTAACCGCTTTATTTAATTATTTTTAAAGAAAAATTGCAACGTCATTTAAAATATGTCTCGAACCACGTCACATAAATGCACCCGCGGCTCTCGACAAATTTTATCTAACATTGTTGGGATTTGGGTTTGTGTCACATAAATATGCACCCGAGTTTAGGAATGTAAATTATTAAATAGCGCACCTAAAACAACTACGCATTCTTAACTTTGCGAGGGCCATGAAAATTCGCTACACGGCACACCTTGATTTCTAAGGGTTTAAAAGAAATAATTAAATGAGGGCCATGCATTTTGAAATTTATTTTGGCACGGCACCCCTCGATTCTATTTAATCTAATTTGGTGTGGTTCAGTTAAAGAATAGCAACCCAATTTTTATACTGTGACAAAATCATGTTAAGCTATAACCAATTCGAGTGACAATTAACATTAAGCTAGAATAGAATGAGTAGAGGATTGAAGAGTTGAACCTCAATATAGCCGGGGAATTGGTTGTTTCAATGTCTAACGCTAAAAAATGTGACCAACCCCGGACGAAACCCGAATTAGTATCGGAAACACAACCAAATTCGGATTCAAAACCACGCCTTAATCACTGTTCACGCTGGAATCGAGCAACCAAAATAGTCTTTCAACCTTCTCAGTTCTCACGTTTTGAAATGGGAGTTTATTTCAATCTCAAATACCCCATCATGTTTTTTATGAAATCTTTTGAAAGAGCCTCAATTCAGTGCAAAAACACGTGCAGTAATTTATTCTTATGCTTTCGACTCATAATTTATCCAAACACATACTAAGAGTCCAAGTGATATGGTAATTATCTAAGCAGCCAACGATTTCAGTCACTTTAGAACTCCATGAAAAAACTCTTCCTTATATTCATAAACAATTGTCGAAATACAGCTTGGTACAACTACAAAGTTGTTCAACTAGCACATAGAACCCGGCGATAAACACTAAAAAATGCAAGCAAGACCGACAGAACCCCGGCTCGGAAAGCTCGACGCAAGATGCTGTAATGTTACGTAAAAGAGGTTGTTTGTTTTTTGACTGGTTTCACGCCATTTTGGAGTAATTCAAAGCTGAAGTTTGGAAGGTGTTTTCAAATGAGATTAATGGAGGTGTTGAAGCTCGACGACTCGCCGGCCAGCTTGCCGGAGATGGCAGTGAGGACCAGGCGTCCCTGCTGCTTTGTGTTTTTGGCGAGAAAGAAACAACGCTAATTGCTGGTTGAAGAAGAATGGGACAGGTGGTTCGTTTGTGTTTGTTAAACAGGGGGTCGTTTATGGATGTTGAAGGTCGTTTATATCTTGAAAATGGAGGAATAATAACGACGGGAATCGGGGTCTGAATTGCGGCTCTTGTCAGCCTTTTCCCCTTAGCTTTAGGCGCTATTTTCTTCTCCCTTTTATTGTAGAGTCTAGGTCTAGGTTTATATTTTTGTATTTTGCTAATTGGTCCATATGTCTTTTGTGTTAACTCCTTATGGTCTTTTAATTTATTTTTGGTCCCAAAGAAGAGTCTAGAAGGGTCTCTACACAACATAATGTATTTTAAAATATGATATAAATACTACATAATGCCAAAACTAATCCTAATTACTTAAACTGAACATAAAACTATTTTTGTATTTTTGAAATTATCTAAAGATAAAAATAAGGTACTATTTTTTTATTTTTTTTAAATTTATGAAAAATACGTAAACTAAAAATATTTTTTTGTAATTTTCATTTTCTGTGACGAAATAAAGTAAAAGAGACAAAATTAGCTAAAATAGAAATATTAGGCCTAAACGAAATATTTACATGCTAAAATGGATAAAATATCGGGGAAGGTCAAAAATCACATGTCTATAATACATTGCTCTAATCTCCAGAATGTCTAGAACAACAGTAACAAGGAAGGCTAACTACTAAAAGATAGAATAAGATAGAGACTCCTTGGTCTGCGGACGCGGCAGATGTACCTCGAAATCTCTGCTAGATCTCTCCGACTCGAGGGTGATACGCCTGGGTAGATGTACCTGAATATGCACATGAAAAACATGCGCAGAAAGGACATGAGTACACCACAACGGTACTCAGTAAGTGCCAAGCCTAACCTCGGTTGGGTAGTGACGAGGAAGGTCAGGGCTCTACTGAGATAAAACATAATAAATGATAGGATAAAGAAGAAACATAAATAGAGTCTACAACGAGAATCTAAACAGGATAAATAAGGAATACAGTACAGGAAGCAGAAATAAGACAATACAAGGAAATGCTGCTCACAATAGGAATGATAATCGGTGATCTCTTGGTATCCTGAGGATATCTTGGTATCCTCACCATATACGCGAGGGATCTCTTGGTATCCCGAGGATCTCTTGGTATCCTCAATAGGTAAGCCGAGGATCTCTTGGTATCCTGAGGATCTCTTGGTATCCTCATTATATATGTATGCATGTTCTAGGGATCTCTTGGTATCCCGCACTCTCAGTCCAGAACATAACACGTGCAGGGGATCTCCCGGGATGCCATCCCGTAGTCCCAAATTTAAAACACACAATAACAGCTCAAAAATATCAAAATGAATGCTAAACTACTAACAAGTAATAGTTAAATTCTAGTCTAACATGCTTCACGGAATATAACTAGGCAGTTTAAGCAAATAGGCAAGTAAGTCAACTAAGCATGCTTCTCTAAACTAACACATGCTAAATTTACAATTAGAGTAAAACAGGCAAGCAAGAAACTCAATTTAAATGCTTCAAGTAAAACCGGATTTTCAACAATTAGCTCAAGTACGCGCTCGTCACCTCACGTACAAGGCATTCAATTACCAAGTATCATATCCTAAGGGGAAAGGTCCCCCACACAAGATTAAACAAGCCACTTACCTCGAACCGGCTCCAAAATTAACTTGAAACCACACGTTTGCCACAAGTATCCGACTCCAAATGGCCCAAATCTATTCAATTCAATTACATATCGTAAATAACATCTCAAGCAACTGATTCGACTATTAATTCAAAGCTAAGATGCAAAATTAGGTAAAATAACCAAAACGCCCCTCACGCCATCGTCTCAGAATTAGATGAAATTAACATTTTCAGAACCCTCGTACTCTCACGAGTCTAACCATATAAAAATCTCTCAAATCAGAGGTCAAACACCCACTCAAAATTCAATAATTCGGTCTATGAAGTTTTACCCATTTTTCCATTCAAAAATCTGAAATTAGAAGAGGAATTCATGATTAGATTAGTGGGTTATAAGCAAAAAGGAGTTTAGAATCATTATCCAATCGTTGCCCCTGAAAATTCCTCGAAATCTCTCTCAAATCCGAGCTCCCAAGCTTTAGTTTTGGTAAAAATGGCTAACCCTCGGATTTTGAAATGTTTATACTGCCTAGGTTTTTAATGCATCGCGAACGCGGAGGAAGTCACGCGTTTGCAAACAAGAAAAATTAAGGCTACCAAAAATGTTCTTCGCGAACGCGAACACCTGGGCTGACAAAGCTACATGAATGTGACACGGGGAATGCGAACGCGATGAATAAAAATAGGCTTAGCCCTTAGAGCCAAATAAAACTACGCGAATGCGATGGCTTGGCTGCGAACGCGATGGAGGAAAAGGTGAAGCTTCGCGAATGCGAGAATAATGGACGCGAATGCAATGAGGAAACTGGTCCTCATCCAAAATTACTCTACGCGAACGCGTGGAGGAGGATGCGATCGCGAAGAAGAACAGGGGTCTGCAATAGCTGAAGATTTTTTGCAATTTTTCACAACTCCAAAATGCCCCGTTGAGCATCCGAAACACACCCGAGGCCCCCGGGACCTCAACCAAACCTACAGACATATCCCATAACATCATTCAAACTTGTACCAATCCTTAAACCACCTAAAACAATGTCGGAAACTCGAATTAATCAAGGATTTAAGCCTAAAAACTTCAAATTCTCTCAAAATACGCTTTAGATAAAAAACCTAACCAAACCACGTTCGAATGACCTGAAATTTTGCACACATATCCCAAATGACATTACGAAGCTACTGCAACTTTTAGAAATCCATTCCGACCCTCGGATCAAAATCTCACTATTGGACCAAAAACTTCAAAAATTCCAAACTTCGGCATTTCCAGCCTAAATTAGCTACGGACCTCCAAAACACATTCCGAATATATACCCAACCCCAAAATCACCTAACGGAGCTAACAGAACCATCAGATTTACTTTCGGATGTCGTCTTCACACTATTTCAACTACGAATAACTTTCCCACACTTAAGCTCTCATTTAGGGACTAAGTGTCCCAAAACTCTCCGAAACTCAAAACCGAACATCCCGGCAATTCAAATTAGCAGAAAATAGACTTAGGGAAAGCAGTTAATAGGTGATCGGGGCATTAATTCTCAAGACGACCGTCCAGGTCGTCACATCCTCCTACACTTAAACCTTTGTTCGTCCTTGAACGAGCATAGAGACATACCTGAAGTATTGAAAAGATGAGGGTAACGACTGCGCATATCCTGCTCGGTCTCCTAGGTCGCCTCCTCGGCTGGATGACCCCGCCACTGAACCCTTACTGAAGCAATGTCCTTTGACCTCAACTTTCTGACCTGCCTTTCCAATATAGCCACTAGCTCCTCAACAGAAGATAGATCCTTGTCCAGCTGGACTGAACTGAAATCCAACACGTGCGAAAGGTCACCGTGATACCTCTGGAGCATCGACACATGAAATATCGGATGAACCCCTGCCAGGCTGGGAGGTAAGGCAAGCTCATAAGAAACTTCCCCAACTCGTCTTAATATCTCAAAAGGGACAATAAACCTTGGACTTAGCTTCCCTTTCTTCCCAAATCTCATAACGCCTTTCATAGGAGAAACCCGAAGCAGAACTCGCTCTCCAACCATGTCTTAAACATCACGAACCTTCCGATCCGCATAACTCTTGTGTCTAGACTGGGCTGTATGGATCCTATCGTGAATCACTATAACCTTCTCTAATGCATCCTGAACCAAATCTGTGCCCAATAACCTAGCCTCATCCGGCTCGAACCAACCCACCGGAGATCTACACCTACCATACAATGCCTCATACGGCGCCATCTGAATGCTGGATTGATAACTGTTGTTGTAAGCAAACTCCACCAATGGCAAGAACTGATCCGAAGAACCCCCAAACTCCATCACACACGCACGAAGCATATCCTTAAGAATCTGAATAGTGCGCTAGGACTGCCCGTCCGTCTGAGGGTGAAATGTCGTGCTCAACTCTACCCGAGTACCTAACTCCTGCTGCACGGCTCTCCAGAACTATGTTGTGAATTGAGTACCTCTTTCTAAAATAATAGAAACTGGAATACCATGCAGACGGACAATCTCCCGGATATAAATCTCCACCCACCGTTCTGAAAAATAAGTGGTACACACAAGAATGAAATGAGCGGATTTGGTAAGCCGATCCATAATAACCCAAATGGAATCAAACTTATTCAAGGTCCGTGGGAGTCCAGATACAAAGTCCATGGTGATACGCTCCCATTTCCACTCCGGAATCTCTATCTGCTGGAGCAATCCACCCGATCTCTGGTGCTTATAATTTACCTACTGATAATTGAGGCACCAAGCTACAAACCAAACTATATCTTTCTTCATCCGCCTCCACCAATAGTGATGCTTCAAGTCCTGATACATCTTCGTGGGACCCGAATGGATGGAGTACCGTGAACTATGGGCCTCCTCTAGAATTAGCTCCCGTAGACCAACAACATTGGTTATACAAACCCGACCCTGCATCCTCAATACTCTATCCTTTCCAATGGTCACATCTCTGGCATCACCATGCTGAACCCTATCCTTAAGGACAAGCAAAAGAGGGTCATCATACTGCCGTTCCCTGATACGATCAAGTAAAGAAGACCGGGAAATCACACAAGCTAGAACCCGACTGGGCTCTGAAAGATCCAATCTCACAAACTAGCTAGCTAGGGCCTGAATATCCATCGCCATAGACCTCTCCAATGCTGGTAAATATGCCAAACTCCCCAAACTCTCCGCCCATCGGCTCAAGGCATCAGCCACTACATTGGCCTTGCCCGAGTGATATAGGATAGTAATGTCATAATCCTTCAACAACTCTAACCACCACCTCTGGCGTAAATTTAGATCCTTTTGCTTGAACAAGTGATGCAAGCTTCGATGGTTAGTATAGATCTCACAAAGCACATCGTAAATATATTGACGCCAAATCTTCAGTGCGTGAACAATGGAAGCTAACTCAAGATTATGGACAGGATAGTTCTTCTCGTGTATCTTCAACTGTCTGGACGCGTAGGCAATCACCCTGCTGTCCTGCATCAATACCACTCCAAGGCCAACTCTCGAGGCATCACAATAGACAGTATAAGACCCTTAACCTGTAGGCAATATCAAAACTGGGGCTGTAGTCAAAGCTGTCTTGAGCTTCTGAAAGTTCGCCTCACACTCCTCTGTCCACTGAAATGGGGCACCCTTCTGGGTCAATCTAATCATAGGTGTTGCAATAGATGAAAACCCCTGAACAAATAAATGGTAATACCTCGCCAAGCCAAGAAAACTAGGGATCTCGGTATCTGAGGATGGTCTGGGCCAACTCTGCATGGCCTCTATCTTCTTCGGATCCACCTGAATACCCTTACTCAATATCACGTAGCCCAAGAATGCCACGAAATCCAACCAAAACTCACATTTTAAGAACTTTGCATATTACTTCTTTTCCCTCAGAGTCTGAAGCACCGTCCTTAGGTGCTGCTCATGATCTTCCCGACTACGGGAATACACCTGAATATCATCAATCAAAACAATGACATAAGAGTCAAGATATGGCCAGAATACACTATGCATCTAATGAATGAAGGATGCTGGGGCATTGGTCAGCCCAAATGAAAAAAAAGGAACTCGTAATGCCCATACCGAGTCCTGAAAGAAGTCTTTGGGATATCCGGCTCCCGAATCTTCAACTGATGGTAACTTGAGCGCAAATCAATCTTGGAAAACACCCGTACGCCCAGAAGCTAGTCAGAAAGATCATCAATACGAGAAAAGGATAATGGTTCTTCACTGTAACCTTGTTCAACTGACGATAATCGATGCACATATGCATAGAACCATCCTTTTTCTCAAAAACAAGACAGGAGCACCCCAAGGTAAAACACTGGGTCGAATAAAACCCTTATCAAGCAATTCCTGTAACTGATCCTTTAACTCCTTCAACTCAGGAGGAGCCATACGATACGGAGGAAAGGAAATGGGCTGAGTGCCTGGCAGCAGATCAATGCCAAAATCAATATCTCTATCAAGCGGCATGACCAGAAGATCAGTTGGGAACACATCGGGATAATCCCGTACCATTGGAACCGAATCAACAAAAGGGGTATCCATACTGACATCTCTCACGTAAGCTAAATATGCGGCACATCCCTTCTCAACCATACACCGAGCTTTAAAGAAAGAAATAACTCTACTGGGGGTATGAGCTAAGGTACCCCTCCACTCAACACGCGGTATACCTGGCATAACCAGTGCCACAATTTTGGCGTGACAATCAAGAATAGCATAATGGGGAGACAACCAGTCCATGCCCAAGATAATATCAAAATCAACCATGCTGATTAACAATAAATATGCTCTGGTCTCAAAACCATGAATAGTAACCACACAGGACCGATAAATGCGGTCCACAACAAGGGAATCCCCCACAGGAGTAGAAACATAAATAGGGGCACTCAAAGAATCCCGAGGTACACCCAAATGTGGAGCAAAATAAGAAGACACATAAGAGTAAGTAGAGACTGGATCGAATAGAACCGATGCATCTCTAAGGCAAACCAATATAATACCTATGATGACAGAATCGGAGGCAACATCCTCAGTATGGGCATGTATGACATAGTATCTAGTTGGGCCTCCTGATTTAGGGCGACCTGTACCTCCCCAACCTCTGCCCCTAGCTGGCTGGGCAGATAGGGTAGCAGCTGTCCATGGCCTGAGAACTTTGCGGAGAATGTTGTGGCTGAGGAGGTTGTGGAGGTTCACTCCTCCCAAGTCTAGGGAAATCTCTCACCACATGGCGGGTGTCACCCCACTCAAAACAAGCTTTGGGAGGATGTGGTGGCTGTGACTGGCTCGGACCAGGTCTGCTGGATTGACCTCTGAAAGCACCCCGCGCTGGAGGTACGCTAGAAACCGGAGGTGCATAATAAGGCTCCTGAGGCCTAGGAGGAGTTGGAGCACTGCTGGTTGATAGAAGATCTGAATGGGGAGACTCATATAACCCCTACTATGACGACCTAAAGCTGGGGTACAGGCACTAGAATAATGGCCCTACTCTCGAGACCTCTTGGCCTCCCTCTCCTCTCTCTCCCTAGCATGCATACCCTCAAATCCTCCTAGCAATGCTCACCATCTGCTGATAGGAAATATATATCTCTAACTCACAAGCCATGCTAAATCTAATGGAAAGAATAAGCCCCTCAATAAATCGGCGAACCCTCTCGCGAACAGTAGCAACCAAGCTTGGTGCATGCCTAGCCAAACTGGTGTAACGGACAACATACTCTGAAATCATCATAGCACCCAAGCGAAAATGCTCAAAATCTGCGTGCCATACATCCTTGATACTCTGAGGAACATACTCTCGCAGGAACAGATCCGAAAACTGAGCCCAAGTTAGTGAAGCAGTCGCATCTGGACTGTCTAACTCATAGGTGCGCCACCAATCATAGGCGGCTCCTCGAAGTTGGAAGGTAGTGAAAGAAACCCCGCTGGATCCTGAAATACCCATGGTATGGAGAATGCGATAACACTCATCAAGAAATCCCAGAGCATCCTTTGATGCTAGACCACTCAATACAGGAGGCTTGTACTTCTTGAACCTCTTAAGCCTTAGCTGCTCATCCTCCAACATCGCTGCCCTGTCCTCAGGCTGAATGGGCATTGCAGGCGGTGCGAGGATAATCTCGGGAACCTTCTCAATATGCACTCGCTGCTTAGGAGTGCGGGCGGCGGGAGTCTGTGCTCCTCCCCCAGCCTGGAATGTGGCTACAGCGAGGGGAAGCAACCCTGCCTAAGACAAAGTAGTGTACATGCTCATGAACTGTGCCAGAGTCTCCTCAAGAGCTGCAGTAGTATTAGCAGTAGTAGGCGTGCCAGGTGCCTGGACTCCGGCTGGATCTGCTGGTGGTACCTTGGCAGTAGTTCGCGTAGGTGCTCTGGCTGCACCACGTGCGCATTCTCGACCTCGACCTCTACCCCAGCCCCGGCCTCTGATGGCTGCAGTAGGGGTGAGGGTGCCTGATCATCACGAGTAGCGCGTGTCCTCACCATCTATGAGAGAACAGAAAGATAGAAGATTAGTTGTGATATCAAAATCTCACACGATGAGGAATTTAAATGAAGTGGAATTTTCCTAACAATTACATAGCCTCTCGTACATAAGTACAGATGTCTCCGTACCGATCAGCGAGACTCTAATAAACCGACCTATGTCCCGTGACTCCTATGAACCTAGATCTTTGATACCAACTTGTCACAACCCCAGTTCGCCCTCCGTAAATATGTCGTGACGGCACCTAGTCCCTAAGACTAGGTAAGCCTACAATGCGGAAATAATATAACTTGCGGAAAATAATAACTTAAAACGGAACAGCTAGAAGAAAACTTTATATAGATGCTGCTTGACATATACAACTAAAATAATGCGGAAGTCTACAATATCATTCCAAAACCAGAAAACTCACGAGAACACAAGCTAACAGAATGTAATACACTGCTAAAATCTCTAGAATGTCTAGAACAACAGTAAGAAGGAAGGCTAACTACTAAAAGATAGAATAAGATAGAGACTTCTTGGTCTGCGGACGCGGCAGATGTACCTCGAAGTCTCTGCTAGATCTCTCCGCCTCGAGGGTGATACGCCTAGGTAGAGGTACCTGAATCTGCACATGAAAAACATGTGCATAAAGGGAATGAGTACAACACATCGGTAATCAATAAGTGCCAAGCCTAACCTCGGTTGGGTAGTGACGAGGAAGGTCATGGCCCTACTGAGATAAAATATAATAAATGATAGGATAAAGAAACAGCATAAATAGAGTCTATAGCGAGAATCTAAATAGGATAAATAAGGAATATAGTACAGAAAGCAGAAATAAGATAATACAAGGAAATGTTGCTCACAATAGGAATGATAACCGAGGATCTCTTAGTATCCCGAGGATCTCTTGGTATCCTCACCATATACGCAAGGGATCTCTTGGTATCCTCAATAGGTAATCCGGGGATCTCTTGGTATCCTCAATATATATATACATGTGTCAGGGATCTCTTGGTATCCTGCACTCTCAGTCCAGAATATAACACGTGCAAGGGGATCTCCCGGATGCCGTCCCGTAGTCCCAAATTTAAAACACACAATAACAGCTTAAAAATATCAGAATGAATGCTAAACTACTAGCAAGTAATAGTAAAATTCTAGCCTAACATGCTTCACGGAATACAACAAGGCAGTTTAAGCAAATAGGCAAGTAAGTCAACTAAGCATGCTTCTCTAAACTAACACAAGATAAATTTGCAATTAGAGTAAAACTGGTAAGCAAGAAACTCAATTTAAATACTTCAAGTAAAATCGAATTTTCAACAATTAGCTCAAGTACACGCTCGTCACCTCATGTACAAGGCATTGAATTACCAAATATCATATCCTAAGGGGAAAGGTCCCCCACACAAGGTTAGACAAGCCACTTACCTCGAACCGGCTCCAAAATCAACTCAAAACCACACGTTTACCACGAGTATCCGACTCACAAATGCCCCAAATCTATTCAATTCAATTACATATCGTAAATAACATCTCAAGCAACTGATTCTACTATTTAATTCAAAGCTAAGACGCGAAATTAGCTAAAATAACCAAAAGACCCCTCAAGCCAATGTCCCAGAATCGGATGAAATTAGCATTTTATAACTCTCGTACTCTCACGAATCTAACCATATAAAAATCTCTAAAATCAGAGGTCAAACACCCAATCAAACCTCAATAATTCGGTCTATGAAGTTTTACACATTTTTCCATTCAAATATCCGAAATTAGAAGAGGAATTCGTGATTAGATTAGTGGGTTATAAGCAAAAAGGAGTTTAGAATCATTACCCAATTGTTGCCCCTGAAAATCCCTCGAAATCTCTCTTAAATTTGAGCTCCCAAGCTTTAGTTTTGGTAAAAATGGCTAACCCTCGGATTTTGAAATGTTTATACTGCCCAGGTTTTTAATGCATCGCGAATGCGGAAGAAGTCACGCGTTCGCAAAGAAGAAAAATGAAGGCTACCAAAAAGCTCTTCGCGAACGCGAAGACCTGGGCTGAAAAAGCTATGCGAATGCGACACGATGAATGCGAACACGATGAATAAAATTAGGCTCAGCCCTCATAGCCAAATAGAACTACGCGAACGCGATGTCTTGGCTGTGAATGCAATGGAGAAAAAGGTGAAGCTTCGCGAATGCGAGAGGACTGGATGCGAACGCGATGAGGAAACAGGTCCTCCTCTAAAATTACTCTATGCGAACACGTGGAGGAGGACGCGATCACGAAGAAGAACAGGGGTTTGCAACAACTGAAGATTTTCTACAATTTTTCACAACTCCAAAATGCCCCGTTGAGCATCTGAAACACACCTGAGGCCCCGGGACCTCAACCAAACCTATGGACATATCCCATAACATCATTCAAACTTGTACCAATCCTTAAACCGCCTAAAACAACGTCAAAAATGCGAATTAATCAGGGATTTAAGCCTAAGAACTTCAAATTCTCTCAAAATACGTTTTCGATCAAAAACCTAACCAAATCACGTCCAAATGACCTAAAATTTTGCACACACATCCCAAATGACATGACGAAACTACTGCAACTTCCAGAAATCCATTCCGAACCTCGGATCAAAATGTCACTATCGGACCGGAAACTTCAAAAATTCCAAACTTCGGCATTTCTGGCCTAAATTAGCTACGGACCTCCAAAACATATTCCGAATACACACCAACCCTGAAATCACCTAACGGAGCTAACAAACCCATCGGATTCCCATTCTGAGGCCATTTTCATATTGTTCCGACTACGGATAATTTTCCAACACTTAAGCTCTCATTTAGGGACTAAGTGTCCCAAAACTCTCCAAAACTCAAAACCGAACATCCCGGCAATTCAAATTAGCAGAAATTAGACTTAGGTAAAGCAGTTAATAGGGTATCGGGGCATTAATTCTTAAGACGATCGGCCGGTTTGTCACACTCTACCCAATAATGTTGCTATAAGGCCTTCATCCGGTGATGAGGACGTGTCTCTCAAGTCCCCCGCTCTGAAGCAGGGCGATGATAGGAAGAGAAAAAGGGTCTTGAGTCCCCCGAACTCAGAAAAGAAAAAGTCGTAGAGGAGGTCTCGCAAGCCCAGGGTGAGCTCTGGCGCACTACCCTTAAACTCAGTCTATCTATTAAGGGATGAGTCCGAAGAAGAAGAAGAGGAGGAAAAATCCAAACTGGTAGCTCGCGTGTAGGCTGGTGCTATAATGCAAAGGCCCTCTGAACTGGAGGAGGTTGAAAAGGGAGCTTTGGCCGAAGCTCCCGAACCAGAAGAGGCTGAGGCCGCTCCGCCCCAAGCTGTGGGTATCAAGAGAGTGATCGGGGGCGAGCCATCTCGAGCAGCGGAAGGCTCCCCGAGAGACGAGCTTGAAGCGATCGATATTACTGGGTCCCCTTAGATTTCGGATGCCATGATTAGTGAGGCAGGTATGTTCGAAAGACGTTTTTACGGGGGGCCTCAGGGGGCGACTAATATCCATAATTTCTTGGATGGATTTGAGTCCACTACTTCAGAAGATGTCACCGGGCTCAGCGAATTGCCGGTGCTACCATCATCGGGTGCTACTAGGTCTTCATTGAGCCCAAAATTGGTGGATCGATTCCCGGCCCCAAGTGTCAACCCTGACCGCAGGCGGTCAATAACTTTTTCTATCCCGGAGGATGCCCAGCTTTTCTCTGCCCCTGTGGGGTTGCTAGCCACCTCAATTGTTTGGTGACCGAGGAGGACCAAGCAGTGATGGACGCGGTTAAAGTGCCTTGGCTATTCAATGAGGCCCAACATGCCTTCAATCGGGTAACTTCGAGTGTCAGTTCATTACTTACTTATCTTAACTTGAAGTTATAAATAATCCTAACACCTTTCTTTGTGCTTGCAGCTCTTGGTATTGCATCATGAGACTTTCCTCCCTATCCGAGAGGAACACGAGGAATGTTAAACCACATGTTTTTGTACGTGAAATTATGCCATAAGAGAATAGATGAAAGCTCGGGAATGAGATGTTACTTCGCGCATTTTCGGACATTAGATTTTTGTCGTAAGTTAATCGGCGCAAGCTCGAGAATGAGATTATTTTGAGGTCACAAATATTATGCTATTTCAAATAAGGTGATAAGTAAATTCGTGAATGTGAGAGGGTAAGTGAACTATTTCAAATATGGTGATAAGTAAATTCGTGAATGTGAGAGGGTAAGTGAATCAAAGAAAATGAGTTTCGTCGAAGGTTGTCATTTTGGAATATAATACACTCGAAGCTACAATATTCGTTATTTATGGACTAGTGCCACATACAAGGTACTATCACACCTCCTTTTTCCGAAGCTTTATTGGCTTTTACTACACCCCGGGAAGGGATATAGTAAGAAAGGAGTTTTTCCACTTTAAGGACAATCGAAACGGGATTCGTTTTTATTTAAGATTCAGAGTCGCCACTTGGGAG
The DNA here is from genome assembly GCA_026770625.1 of Nicotiana glauca. Taxonomy (NCBI): domain Eukaryota; kingdom Viridiplantae; phylum Streptophyta; class Magnoliopsida; order Solanales; family Solanaceae; genus Nicotiana; species Nicotiana glauca. The sequence goes on along the minus strand of MU682757.1, from coordinate 9,605 downwards.
ATTTATGGTGTCCCAAGTCACCGGTTTGAATCCCGAATCGAGGAAGGGTTTGACTCTGTTTAATAGTCGTGAACCAGAAATCCGGGTAAGGAATTTTGCTAACCCGGGAGAAGGTGTTAGGCATTCCCGAGTTTCGTGGTTCTGGCACGGTTGCTCAACTGTTATATTGGGCTAAATTCTGATTTTTATACATGTTACCTTACTTGTGCAATTTTAGAATTAATTACCGTTTTTTGTCAATGATTTTATATAAGAAAGTGAACATCGTTTAAGAACATGTTTTCGGATCACGTCACATGAAATGCACCCGGATCCTTGACATATTCTTATTTGATGTTTTTGAATTCGGATTTAGGTTGCATGAAATGCACACCCATATTTAGGAAAGTAATTTAATTAAAACGCGCCTAAAGCGACTAACGTGTTGATATCTTTTGGAAAGGCCGTGAAATTCGCTAAACGACCTATTTCGAATACTAAGTATTATTTTTTTTAATAAGTAATTAATGAGGGCCCCGCAATTTGTGTATTTGTTTGGTGAGGCTCGTCTTATTTTATTTATTAAATGCCAAACTAAAGTAGCTAAGTTTTCTGTTTTTGTTTTGTCTCTAAATGTTAATTAATTCACGAATATAAATTCGGGCCTCAAATTCAGGTTCAAATTCAAACAAAAGGGTAAAACCTTTTAGCTTGAATCCGCTACCTAACTCAAAACCCCACATTTATATTTATGAATTAATTTTCCATATGTAAGCTTAATACCATTCTTAAGGATTTTCGATTTAAGGGAAAGCCTCAAAAACTTGGCTCAGGCGTACTGATTCCTAACAGACTAAGCCATAAGTGTAATATGATGTAAGAACAATGGATCATAGACAAAATGAAAGGTATTATAAGAGTTGGACCATTTGTTAATACTTCAAGGCCCATACACAAATTGACGGGCAATTAATGGACTTGACTCATTTGAGCAATTGACGGGGCCATTACAGTATTGTTAACAATTTTTAAATTCAACCGGCACTGTTACTTCCCCCACTTTTATTATTTTATTAAAAAATTATCTAATTTCATTAAAATGGTAATCCTATGCCTACACCTGATTCAAAGAAATGCAGTAGACTATTTCAGCAAGGTCTGCTTATAACCAAACGTATACTATTATGTAACAATTAACTGAGGTAATTAACTGTTTTCAAATACTATTTATTGCTTAATTCGTACCACAGGAACCTTTATTCCACAATAATCCAAACGCCTACCAATTTAAACAACGGGAAACTTAAGTAAAACATTATTTCTAGTCATTTAGTTTCAGCTTCCTTTGCATCCAAGGTCTTATTACACCACTGGAATTTAAAAGCAATTTGAACAAATCAACAAAACAATTTCTGGTATTATCAATTCACTGATGCTTCCGAATAAAAACAAAATTCAAAATCATATGAAAGTCCTAATTATACAGTCCACAATTTACTACTACAATTGAGATAAGTTTAAAAGAGTCAATTAACAATCAATGTTAAGGCTCAATGACCTAAATGAATCGTAGTATAGAATTTGAACACACATAGGTATTTCATTGCATAAGCCTCAAGTGATCCTTTCTCATGAATACAACTTCAAACTGAAGCAGAGTAATACCTGGAATTAGGAAGAAAAAACAGGAGGATCATCGTCAGTTATAGTGCAGAAACAGATCAGCAGTCGAGTTTCAGAAGCACAAGGATTTTTTTTAAAATCAAACTTCTTCAGTCAACAACCAAAATTACAGCAAATAAGAACAGCAGCATTCAGATGATCAAAATGGTTCAGCTGAATTTAAATCCATCTTAAACCTATGCTAACAGACCTATGAAGTTTCAGTTAACAAAAAACTGAACTAGAATTGTGAGAACAACAACTGAACCTCTTAATTTCTTAATAGAACAGTGATTTTTTTTTTTTTTTAGTTTTCTACTGATTTTTCACTTGTTTTTGGATTTTTTGTAAGAAATTTGGATCTAGAAGAGAGAATTGTGATCTGAAATTTTCATTTCAGATCTGGAATTTGCTAGATATTTTTTTGGGGAATTTTTTGAATTCCAAACTTCTTAAACAAGTAGAAGGACTACCTATTTATAGACACAATTGGGAGGGAATTTCAGATTTTCATTTTACCTATTAGTCCCTATGTTATTTCTATTTTTTACCTCTTATTTCTTACTTGTCTTGCAAGTAAATGCAATTATTTTTCTAAAATATACACTAAAGCCCACTCTAGAAGGTTTTAGTTGCATCTACCATGTTCCCATCCCTTTGAAATACCTATTCTACCCTCACTTGCATTTTAAAATTACCAATTTTGATTAAACTAACCTTTTTCTATGCCCAAACTACCCCTTAGGTTTCCTAATATTACTACCAGACTTATGATATTCCAAAAGTACCCCTATTTTACTTTCAGAATTATTGCCCTTGTTTACCCAATCTTATCTCAATTAAATCCCAACCCTGAATTGTCTAATTTACTGCCCTCAATTGACTACTGGTAACTACTTTGAAATCAGCTATAACCAATTCTCAATTAGCAAAGTAAGAAATTGTTAAAATACTAAAACTTAAACTAAAATCAGTAAAACCAAACCTACATTTAATCAGTGTTCGAACTAATATTGATTTAAGCCATACGAAATTAATCACACTAATGTGAACTAAAACAGAATCCAGAACTAATCTAGTTAGTCAATTATCAAATCAAAACTAAGGATAGAAGATTGACAAAGAATCATGAACAAACTAGTAATCAATGACCCATTTACGACTTAAACTATTATGAATTAATCTAATTCTAATATGAATAGGCCTAAACCTATAACCAATCAGCAAAGAATCAAACAATTAATAATACAATTCGACCTAAGTCCTATTTGTAAACTCTAAATACTGATTGAGTAAACCATTTTAACCTAAGAACATTACTGCTATCAGCACAAGCAACCAGAAAAAAATGAAAGAAGAGGAAAGAAAAGATTAAACTACAAAAAATGGGATAGAAAAAATACCTAACGAAAACCCGGACAGAAACAACAATAATCTTCGATTAAACTCCCTAAAAAATACCACCCGCTTGTTCTTGCCAGGACCATACGCACCTATTTTTTAAAATCTGACAAACGCTAGACTTGTTCGATGGATCTGTGACGAGGGAAGTCTAGTGGCTTTGGGATATCAATTTGGGGGTGATTTGAGACGGCACCACCACCGGAGAATCTTGTGGCCGCGCTAAGGTTTAGGGATTTTGGAGGACTGCAAGGAGATTTGGTAGAAAAAGTCCCTATATTCATGATGAGGGAAGAAAATAGAAGCTATGGTAAGATTTTGGTAGGGTTTGGACATCAGGTGCCGCCGCATAGCGATTTCCGGCGGCTGTGACGAGGATGAGAGTATATGTTTTGGGGTTTGTATTGTTTTTACGGTTATTAGGTTTTTGGATATTTTGTATTAAACATAGAAGGCCAATTGTAGGCCGTTGGATTAGAATGTTTTAACGGCTTGGATGGTTTTGTTTGAAGGGTCGGATCGGGTGGAGTGATTAGTTGGGCCTGGGCAGATATTGGCCATTTGGGCCAGCCAAATGAGAGCCCAATTGGCTAACAATTTCCTTGAATTCTCTTTTGTTTTCCCTTTGTTTTTTTTTGTTTCTTTCTTTTTAATTATTGTACTTTTACATTTTATTTTCATCTTTTGTATTTTGTATTTTTACTTTGCCTATTATTTTTTTGATTTTGTAAAAATTAAAACAAAACCTATTTAAATCTTAAAATCAATTATCAATTAAAATTGCCTAGGAACTAATTTTTTTTGTAATTTTCTTTAAATTTTGTTCCAAAACAAATCAATACCTAATTAATACTAAAAATGAAATTAAAATCCTAAATGCAAATGCATATTTTGTATTTTTTATATGACTTAACATGCACAAATAACAGGCAAACAATTAACCCAAAATTCACAAAAAATTGTAAAAATAAAGAGCAAATCATTTTTGTTTGAATTTTTGGGAATAGCTCATATATAGGGCAAAAATCACGTGCTCACAGCTGCCGCTCTTTGCTTGGAAACACAAAGAGTTTTCGTGCAAAGATAAGTGAGCAAATACGAGCGATTTTTACCTCTTCGACTATTCCGTTGTGAAGCATTTTGAAAAGTTTTGACCGCACCCTGCTTCAGAGGTTGCCTACATATCCTGGGCTACAGAGGAATCAAGTCAGTGTAGTTTGGGAATGTCTGGTAGCTGAGACTACTAGGAGCTGTGATTTCACTGTTGTTGCTGCTGTTACTGCTTGCTGACCCCCTTATTACACCGTCAAGATAAAAAGAAGCTAGCCTAAGCTATAATCTATGAGTACAAAAAATCCTATATCTATGCCTTCCAACTTGCTCTTGTGTTGCCTTGAACTTGTATCTTGTATTCTTCCAATGACATTCTTGTTGTTTCCTTGATGATGTTGGACTACTTCAATTTGAAATATGTGTCCATTCTTCAGGTGGACTCCTGCTTGCAATTACTTGAAAAGGTATTCCCTTGTTTTCCAGGTGGGCTCCTGCTTGCGATGCTTGAAAATGTATTCCCTTATTTTCCAGGTGGGCTCCTGCTTGCGGTGCTTAAAATGTATTCCCTTGTTCTCCAGGTAGGCTCTTGATTGCGACAAAAATAGACAAACAAAGAAAATTTTCTGCCCAGTATGGTGACTGGGCATATCGTGTTATCAGATATTAAAAGCTAGAATTTGGATTGTACTTCCCCTATTTTCCAGATGGGTGCCTGCTTGTTGTATTAGAAAAGATATTCCCTTGTTTTTCAGGTGGGATCCTGCTTGCTGAATTTTGAAAGATTATTCCCTTGTTCTTCAGGTGGGCTCATGCTTGATGAATTTTGAAAAACTATTCCCTTATTCTTCAGGTGGGCTCCTGCTTGCTGAATTTTGAAAGATTATTCCCTTGTTCTTTAGGTGGGCTCCTGCTTGATGAATTTTGAAAAACTATTCCCTTATTATTCAGGTGGGCTCCTGCTTGCACAACCATATAAAACGAAGAAAATTTCTGCCCCAGTTTGATAACTGGGCGTGTTGTGTTACCGAATATTAAACTTGAAAGATAAAACTTGCATTATACTTCCCTTATTCTTCAGGTGGGTGCCTGATTGCTGCGCTTGAAATGTATTCCCTTGTTCTCCAGGTGGGCTCCTGATTGCTGAACTTTGAAATGTATTCCCTTGTTCTCCAGGTGGGCTCCTGATTGCTGCATTTGGAATGTATTCCCTTGTTCTCCAGGTGGGCTCCTGATTACTGATTTTGGAAAGTATTCCCTTGTTCTCCAGGTAGGCTCCTGATTACAACAAAAAATAGACAAAGAAAAATTTTCTGCCCCAGTTTGATGGCTGGGCACATGGGTGGGTGTTAAACTGAATTATTTTACCGACTATTATCAGAATTTGAAACTGATCTATTTTACCAACTATTATAGGAATCTGAAAGCTAAGTCCTATTATTCAGAAGGTCCTGACAACTCCTAAGTTATATCTTTCAAAGGTGTTACTTCTACTATATTTGTTATCAAAAGTTCTTAAACTATTCCTCATTATCCAGGAGGGTCCTGACAACTTCTATTACGACTTACACTATATCTTGTTATTGAAACAGACCTTAAAACTACGTCCCATTATCCAGGAGGGTCCTGAAAATTCTTAATTGAAACCTATTGCAAACTTTAGAACAAACTTATATCCCTTTTGGTGTATGTTTATGCTAAACTACGTTTCTCATGATTGTTTTGAAATTCAAACTAAGTTCCATTTTCCAGAGGATCCTGAGAATTTCCAGTCATACCTGTTCGGGTCCTGCATTTCTTTACGGAGGATTTCTCCAAAGCAAACTTATGCCCCTGTTTCAATCAAAGAAAATTTTGTCAATTTAAAATGTGGTGGTTGGTTTGTGGCCTTGAACTTTGATGGCGATTGCTCTTTCACTTCCCATGATAGCTGATTTCCACTTGAATATCTTGCCTGTTTACTGACTAACCAATCTTTCTGCTGTCCTTGTCACAAGAAATACCCCTTCTTTGTTCAAACCCACATCTCCTTATCTGTTGCATTGCTCATGACCTGATATTTACCAAGCCCTTGTTTACACATAAATCTCAAAGAACGACAATTGCCACCCATTCAAAGTGTGTGTTGCTCTTCCTTGATGGATCCCACTAGCTCTGACCTTGGGGTCCATTGTTCTTTCACTTGCCATGATAACTGACTCTCAATCGAGGTCTTTGTTTGTTTATTGACTAACCACTTTCTTTGTTCCTTTCGACATAGAAAATATCTCTGATCCGTTCTCCACCCCCTCTATCTTTGTTGTATTGTTCCTGAATTGATATGTACTAAACCCTTGTATTTCAAATGAATCTCCAAAGCATGTCAATTGCCACTCACTCAGTATGTTTATTGTTTTTCTTAATTTAACATCTGGCCCCGGCTTTGCTCCTTCACTTGTCATGATAACTGATTTCATTTGAAGACCCCAATCGTTCCTTGACTGACCACTTCCTTTATCAAAATATGTCTCTCCTCCGTTCTAGCCCCATACTTTCATTTGTTGTATTGCTCCTGAATTGACACTTACCAACTTTTTGTCTCCCATGAACCCCCAAAGCATTTTAATTATTACCAACTTCAGTGCACATGTTGCTCGTTTTTTATTTAAACCACCGGCCCTACCCTTGAAGTCTATTGCTCCATCGCTAGCCATGATAACTTTGATTTCTTTTTGGGAGATCTTGATTGTCATTGGTGTCAATCCTATTACGGGAAATTCTTCTAATCTGTTCAACCTAGCTCTTCATCTGTTGTGTTGTTCATGAATTGATGTACACCAAGCCTTTGTACTTCACAAGGACTTCCAAAGCATGTTAATTGTTGCAACCCCAGTCATGTTTGATGTTATTTCCTGACTTACGACAATTTGATGTGCTGACCAGATCCCATTGTGTGTAATTGGAAAGCTTGGTG
>MU682750.1:78922-104062 GCA_026770625.1 Nicotiana glauca | reverse complement strand
CTAGAAATAAAGAAAGACACAATGGAATTGGTTCTTCACTCTTGGTTCATGTAGCTTCAGATTTGCATACTTGAAACACACAAATTTCTTGCAAAATCGCCTAGCTCTTTTGCTCTCAATTTAGTTTAACTTCTGCGTATGTACAATCCCTGTAAAAGAGAACAATCATTATTATTTATAGAGTTAGTAATCAAAGTTTGATTAAAACTTGAATTGCTGATCCTTCATCAAATTTGAGTCCTAGAACAATTCAAACTCCAATCCATATCCTTGATCCGGATGTAGTTCTCTTCACATAAGGAGACTTCAACTCATTATCCTATGAAACCTTTTCAATCAACTCAGAAGATATTATTGCTAATCCTTGAGACTTATCTTCTTCACACGTATGTCACATGTGTAAGCATATCAACACTGTGTCTCACATGATAGACCTGGTTCATGACTGAGTTCATTTTGTCAATCTTCAAAACTTCATCTGAACTTGGGACAACACAGTTCATTATATTTGGGACCAAGTCAGAGCGGGTGGCTCTCAACAACGGTTCTAGTGGATTCATAGGAGTAAAGTATGGTGCCTAATGATTTCAAGCCTATAGGTATGGTTAAGAACCAAGCTTGGTAGCAGCCTATGAGAAGAGGCACGGAATGTTCTATGATGTTTTGATTTGTGATGTAGCAATTAGGAGGTACGAAATGGTTCGTGGGATTTGAGACAACATGGTTTTGGGATTCAAGGTCACTCGGGATGAGTACGGATAGAGGGTGTTATGTGTTGAACGGAGTTATTATTATTTCTAAGGAAATCAAGGATAAATTGGAAGAAGATAGAATGGTTAGCCATAGTTGAATTGGCATATTGGTGGCAGTAATCAGTTCTTTCAACGAATTATACAAGTGATTTGTGGCGGTATGTGTGAGGCTTTTCGACCACCGTAATTCCACTATTATGGCATGTTACGTGTAGGCGGATCCTGGAAGGGTTATGGTGGGTTAGACCAGTACTTAGAGATTTGCATATTTTCATGGCTGTGAGAATTTACCTGTGTGTTGCTATGGTTCTCCTGAAGCGAGTTAAGTGAAAAGCTTTTATATGATGAAGTGTTAGTCCATTAGTGGTTCCGGAGTTATGATGAAGATCGTGCTCTATCGTATGTTTGCATGTGGGGTGTAGTGAGTGGTATGGAATTTGAAGTGAAGATCAAGGTAACGGTTCGGTGTTGACAAGGATGTCACGATCTCGGATGAGCAGGAAAGGAGTTTCGATGTTTAAGGTAAGTTGGTATTGTCTTCGGCGTCACCTGAGATCGGTGTCTTGTGAAAAAGGCTTTACATCCTGGTTAATGATTATTGATCGCTTTTCAGCATTAGTGTGGTCGGTGGTTTGAAGGTATGACCCAGTTACTTGTTATGGTAGGTTGTGGGAGTGTGTCCCACTAGAAGACTGTATAAGCGTGGCAGGTAGTCAATTGATTGATTAAAGACTTAAACCAAGTATGAAGGTTGTGATAATATCGTTGATTTGAGAATATATGCTTGGAGGGCACTCAGTTTATTGAGTTGTGGACTGCGGATGATTTCTCTGACTATGATGGATGTTCTTATGTGTTATGATTGGAAGAGGAGTTATTATGGACCTTTGAAAAGTAATTAGCCTAGTTCAGTGCGATCAGAATCGGCTTGAGGTCGGTGGATGGATTAAAATGTGAATATGGGCTCTATATCAGGCCAACCGTGTTCATTTCAGTAATGCACTCCTTATGCAGGAGTAGTCAGGGTGTTATTTCGTCATCAGCAGTTTCATGTAGTGATGTATTGCACCGTATGAGTTGTGAGACGGCTTGGTAAATTTCTTATGTGTTAAGGTTCTTTGTAGAGATGAGGTTATATGGGCAGGATGGCCCTCAAGATTCAGATCGTATATTGCACCTCAGTTGTGCTTGAGTTTTGTAGCTTATAGCGCTATATGTCCCCTCAGGGATGGTATTATGCACTCAGCGTGCTTGTGACCGAAATTCGGTATTTTATTATAATGAGCAATTTAGCTCGATGTGCATCTCCTTAGGTGAGTGTTACATGTGGATTGAATGGCACGCTGCCATGGGTATGTTATTTGTATCGGGTGGCACGCTGCTATGGTTATGTTTTGTGGATCAGGTGGCACGCCGCCATGATTATATTGTTTGGATCGGGTTGCGCGCCGTAACAGTGTGATGTTGAGTATAGTTTTTTATATGCTATTTTTGTATGCCTTGCTTCCTATTTTCTAAGGAAAGTCCGTATTAGTGCATGAGTCAGGTAGCTCCTTCCAGAGTTTGCTTTCCTTTTGCATCGCATTCGAATTGGTAGCCTATTGGCACATTATGGCATCATATGAGACTTTTGATTATATCTAGGGTGGCTTATTGCCTGAGCATTTCGTACTGGGTGAGACGAGATCATTGGATTTAGGATCAGTGCAATCTGACTATATGGAGTATATTAGGGAGCTAAGACCATTACTTAGTTTATAATGAGGTGATGGTTCTTGTCATGAGTATAGACTCAATGATTTGTTGATTCGGCAGTCGGTTATAAATTTCTACACATCTCTTTCGTCATGGCGGTATTGTAAGAATTAGAGCAAGATCTATGTAGGTAATGAGTTGCAATGGGAGCATCGGATCCGTAAAATTTTGATTAATTAATCAGAGAATGTTATTGTGGTCCAATGAGTAAAGTGGTGTAAGTTGTAAATTCAGCTAAGGTATGCAGTCATGTTTTGGGGCTGCGTGTAGTTATTGATACGGTGAGTGTATGTTGGAAACAGGTCGGGCATAGAATTCCGAATGTTGGAATTAGGCTCCAAGGCTTATCTGCTTGAATAAAAGGAAATATCTCCAGAATTGATCGAGCTAATGTGCTCAACTGAGTTGTGGTAGCATGGGAAGGTGCATGAGGTGTTAAACAGTGATTTCAGACTACTTCAGTGTAGTTCTCAGCACGTTTGAGGACGAACATATGTTTAAGTGGGAGAGAATGTAACGACCCGATCGGTCATTTTGAGCCCTAGCGCATCGTTCAACAGTCTGAGGCCAAGAGCAGCTTTATTTCAGGTGTTATGACTTGTACGCATGGTCGGAATTGAATTACGGGAAGTTTGGAGTTGATTTGGGAAGAGAAGTCTCATTTCGGAAGCTTAAAGTTGAAAAAATTAACTAAGATTGGATTTTTGAGTAAACGACCTCGGAAGCGGGATCTGAATGTTCCAGTAGGTTGGTACGACGATTTCAGATTTTGGCATATGCCCGGTTCGAGTTTTGGATAACCCGGGAGCGTTTTGGCTCCTATTGTGGAAGTTAGCATTTTAGAAGAAATTTCATAAGTTTAGCTTGAAGTGCATTTCAGTGTTCTCAATGTCCATTTGGTATTTCAAGTCTGTGAATAGCTCCGTATGGTGATTCTGGAGTTGGGAGCGCGATCGGAAATGAATTCGGAGGTCCATAGGTCATTTTGGAATCATTTGGCTAAAGATAGAAATTTGAAAGTTTTTGAGAAGTTTGACCGGAAGTGGACATTTTGATATCGGGGTCGGAATCTGATTCTGAAAGTTGGAGTAGGTCCGTAATGTCGAATATGACTTGCGTACAAAATTTGAAGTCAATAGGACGTGATTTGATAGGTTTTAACATCGAAAATAGAAGTTTGAAATTCTAAAGTTCATAAAGCTTAGATTGGAGGTCTATTCGTGGTTTTAGCATTGTTTGATATTATTTGAGGCCTCGAGCAAGTCTGTAACGTGTTTTGGGACTAGTTGGTATGATTGATTGGGGTCCCGGGGGCCTCGGGTGAATTCCGGGTGGTTAACGGATCGAAAATGGAATTTTTGGAAGGCTGAACTGGTTGGTTGCTGTCATAACCGCACCTGCGAAAATTGGGCCGCAGGTGCGGAGCCGCAGAAGTGCCAAAGGAGCCGCAGATGCGGTTTTGGACTAGATAAGAAGGGACCGCAAATGCGGTCATATTTCCGCAGATGCGGGACCGCACCTGCGGTGGAGAAGAAGTAGAAGCGAAAAAAAGGCAGCCTGGGAAGGACCGCATAGTGGGGCCGCACTTGCGAATCGCAGGTGCGGAAAGAGCTGGAGGCAGAGGGTTGTTTTAAAGTTGGGATTTGGCCATTTTTCTCTCATTTTCTCTTAGCATGGGCGATTTTGGAGGGCTTCAAGTAGGGTTTTTCATCATCAACGATAAGGTAAGCCAATCTCATCCGTCTTGAGTTAAATATATTGATTTTGTATGGATTTTAGCATGTAAATTTGTAGAAAACTTGGGTTTTGAGGGAAGACCTAGAAATTTATATTCTTGGAATTTGACCACGATTTTGTGTATGAAATTAAGAGAAAATTATTTATTTGAGTTCGTGAGGCTATGGATAAACTTATTCATCGAAAATTTTGGAAATTCGGGCACGTGGGCCCGAGGGCATTTTTGTCAACTTTTCGATTGGGGTTAGGAATGGTTATAAATTGGGTTGTAATGAATAATTAAGTATATATTAATGGATTGGTATCATTATTGGCTAGATTTGGAGCTTTGTTCATCGATTTGAGTCTTCGGAAGGGCGTGGAATGCCGGTTATGGGTCTTTGGAGCGAGGTGAGTCTCCTTTCTAACCTTGTAAGAGGAAATTGTCCACATAGGTGAATTAATTGAATATTTGCTCTTATTTGTAGGGGCTACGTACGCACGAGGTGACGGGAGTCCGTGCGTAGCTACTATTATGCTATTGTCCGGGTAGTTAGGACCCAAAAGCATGCTATACTTGGATTATTTGTGAACCTATTGATAGCTTGAATTGCTTAAATCACATCGAATTCGTAAATAAATTTCTAAACAGATAAAACTTCATTTTTCTCAAATGGTTAAACGAGGATTTGTTTTTATTGGATAATTACTCCGTGTGAACTTCTTGAGTGACTGTCTATGTGTTTATTTTTGGAACGGGCCAAACGCCTCGGTAGATTAAATAGATGCATCTATGGTTCGCGCCGTTCGACCCTCGGCAGTGCACAGTAAATTTTTTGTTGGAGCGGGTCGTACGCCTCGACATGATTTGACATGTTTGTATCGCTGTCTTGAACTTATTAAAGTTTTTATTGCCTCTTCCTGGCTTGAGAATATTTGGATAAATAATAAAAATGAAATTTTAGAAATTTCCTATAAAAGAAATGATCGTTACTTGTTTCCTTCTATTGGATTAAAATCTTGTTTACAGAAATCCACGATTTAATGTATTATTGACATCGCATTATTGGACCCTTAGTAAGTGTCTAAGTCGACCTCTCGTCTCTACTTCTTCGAGATTAGACGGGATACTTACTAAGTATACGTTATTTTTGTGCTCATACTACACTTCTGTATTTTTTTATTGCACAGGATCATGTGTTGTTAGTGGCCTACTGGGCGTAGCAGCACGGATGATACTTGGACTAGGTGAGTTGCATTATTCGAAGCGGCTTGCAGCTAGTATAGTCCCTTCCAGTATACTGTATTTACTTTCTATCAATTGTATTCCAGACATATGTTGTATTTTATTTTCTTCTTAGTAAATGCTCATGCACTTGTGACACCGTGTTCTGAGATGGTTTTAAATATTTAGTATTAATCGCTTATTATTTAATTTGAATTGAAGCGGTTATCTTTTTATTTATAAAAATTGAAGGAAAATGTTAGTTTTCAAGATTGTTAAAATGAGAATTTCATCAAGTAATTTGGTTGGCTTGCTTGATAGCAGTGTCCGGCGCCATCACGACCCTTAGTGGATTTTGGGTCGTGACAGCTTTTCTTTCAAGTCTTCTTTTCTTTGATCGCCTAAGTCCTTGACTTGAACACTTAGCTGAAATCATGTATAAGATCATTAAGCGCCAGTGCTTCATCTAGAACAGAGCTCCTCGCAGAAATTCCAGATCATTGAAGAGAAATAAAAAAAATGGTAATATTCCTATCAAGTACCTGGATATTTTCTTGTCCCTCAAGAGAATAAAGAGAGAACCTTCATCTACTCGAGAAAATGAAAAAGAGAATCTCAGATTGGAAAAGAAAATTGTTGTCCTCCGGAGGTCGACTAAAGCACCTCTAGGCCCCTTCCCGGCTACTGGATCACTCCAGTGCTTTGGGTACTATGGACCCTCTGTCATCCATTGCAGTAGAGACATTTCATGAGCGGGGGGAGGGGGGCTAAGCGCAGTTCTTTGGCAACTGGCAATTTCAAGGATCATGGGAGGTATGAAATGGTTATCTCGGCTGGGAATCAAGCCCCAACACAAAGAGTTGTGGGCCGGTTGCTTTGCTTTATCGGATCAATCAGTGTGCAGTGGGCAAGCTCTTTCCCAAATCGCTGAGCTGTTTACTGGAAATGATAATCCTTACGGAAAGATAGTTGGTTGCCATCCTAGACACCGTCTTATTGGCCCATGGAAATTATCTAAACCGAGCAGATCAAATCTTTCTTCTTCCTGCTCAAGCAGATGCCGAACCTCATTATTTAGCGGCTCTCCGAAGTCAGAGAGATGGGTGGGGGCCTTTCTGATAGGCGGGACAAAGCGCTTTCCCCATATTCGGGGACAAGGGGCGGAACGACCTCTCGATCTACTTACTGCGGCCCAGGAAGAAAAATGTCGTCTAGGCGTTCCCTGTTGCTCCGATCTCCCCTACGCCTAGGACGTTGTCTGGCACGTAAGGCTCGCATATGTTATGTAGGAGGTCACTGATAATTTGTGTCATCGCTCTTTGAGTTGTTGTTGTTTATACATATCCTTTTCCTTGGTAAATAAAATCTTTAACTATCAAAAACAAATATTACTCCTTCCCTTTCAATTTAAATGACATACTTTTTTTATTAATCTGTTCCAAAAAGAATGACACATTTTTATATTTAGAATCAATTTAACTTTTGAACTTTTCATGTTACTCATTTTACCCTTAATAAGAACATTTTATAGCCATACCAATATTATGGCGCCACAAAGCTTTTACTCCTTAAGCTTTTAGGATCACATATTTTAAAAGCCTTCTTTTATTTCTTAAATTTTGTGTCAAATCAAACTACGTCATCTAAATTGAAACGGAGGGAGTAACTATTAGTAAGATTTATAATACTTTTTATGTAATTTTTAAATTGCACTCCCTCTGTTCCAGTTTATATGAATCTATTTTCTTTTTTTTCGTTCCAAAAAGAATGATCCCTTTCTAAATTTGGTAATAATCTAGCTTAAACTTACAATTCTACCCTTAATGAGAAGTTTTTATAACTATACAAATACTTTGGGCCCCTTTTTGACTTGTTTAGGACCACAAATTCCAAAAGTATTTATTTTTTCTTAAACTCCGTGACTAGCGAAATATGCTCACATAAATTGGAATGCAGGGAGTAACATTTTGTTTTTAAAAAACTTAAAAAGCCTATGTCCAAAAATCGCAAAAAAAAATTGGTTAATTTGACGTGTTTCAAACAAATTAAAATAGAGGGAGTATTAATCTGTATTATCAACTGTAAAACTATTTGTCGGTGAGATGTTTTATTAATATTTCATTCTTCAAGAGTTCATTTCTGATCATGATTAATTACGGTTAGAGGTTGGCGGATATATACAGTAGGTGCTTAATCCTATGTTGTGCTGTCAATATCTTGAAATCTCGGAATAAATTCATAAGTACTCCACTTCAGAATGTCCAAAGTAGCTGCATTTATGGTAGATATGATTAATTAATTAAAGAAATAAAAGTCTTCTCTAATTGATTATTTCCTTAACTTTACGATAAGTGTCTAATTTGCTTTTAGCTCGCCCATTAAGAAAATACTAAATCCTATACAAAAATACCTAATATGACTAAACTATCTCTAATTAAACATTTAATGTGAGGAGTAAGAAAACTTTTTAGGAATATGTACATAGGGGTTATTTTGTAAAAAAAAATTGAATTCTTTCTTGATTACATAACTGGAGACTTATTTTGAACCAAAATAAAAAAGCAAATTAGACACTTATTGTGAACCGGAGGGAGTAACATTTTAAATTAATTGATCAGACATGTTATCATAATATTGAAAATAGACAGAGATTTCGAGTCTATAAGTATGTAGTGATAATTTTTGGTCCGATTCTTGAGGAAGGACGGCCGATCCAACGTCTGCAAATTAGAAGGCACAACGGAAGCTCAATCGTATACTCCGTTTTATATATGGTGTTATATTTGACACGAGAAAAATAATATGGGACCATCGTCATCGTGTCTCCATCAAAAGCAAGTTAGTTTGTGACTTTGTGTTCAGATAATTGTCATCAGGAGATCATAACCAACAGCGGAGAGAATATTACCAGTAATGTTGCTTTTTTCGGGGAAGCAGCCGCAGCCTATGTAAGGGTGTTTGGAAGATGGTAAAAATTACCATATTGACTCATGTGTCCCAATAAGTTGTATAGAAGAAGGATTATGTGTTATATCTGATGATAATTGTATGGGTCAAAATTAGATCAGAAAAATTCGGCACGCGAAGACATAAGGTCGTGGTCAGACAGGTCAAGGTCGGACCGTCATCAATAACCAAGGTCGGACCGTCATCAACCACCAAGTCGGACCGTCATCAGTAACCAAGGTCGGACCGTCATCAAACAACTAATTTGCTTTGGAATACTCAAAAGGAATATTCTACCGAATATTCCCTCTAAATTGTACCCTTTTTTAGGATTTTATACGGATACCCCCTTATAAATAGGAGGGGAGGACTTCCCAAAAAGGGGGCTCTCTCTCGGTCTCCCTCTCCCTCTTTCTAGAAAATATGTAAACACACCTCTCCAAAGAATTGAGAGGATCAGTGATCCCATACCTTCATCGGATCTAAAAAAGGGTAAGAAGGTTCTTGTATTTGTTTACCATTGATCTTTATTAAATGAAAGAAAATCCATCTCACTGAAGATCAGGTGAATCTTTTCCTTTATTTATATTTTTGTTACTTAATGCATCTTTACTTATGCCGTTAAATCTGATCATAATCGCTGTCAACATTTTTATTTGACTATGTTTTTCTACTTCTCCTACTCATCTCGGATCTAGAGTTAATTATCTTTAACTAGGATTTGCCCCTTCATCTTTATTGATTGATTTGCTTAAAAAGTATTAAACAACTTTGGAGTCAAACAATTTGGCGCCGTCTGTGGGGATTTTCTAGTTAAAATTTTAGTTTATTCTAGATCTAAAATTCAATTCCAGCATAGTGAAGCTCTACGATGCAGACCCAAAAGTCCTTAAAGCATTTGCTAATACCAACATTTGAGCATATTGATGAGACAGAACTTTACATCAATGTGTGATTAAGTGGACGTTATGACGTTCTGGGAAAAACTTGTCCGCGGCTCCGTTTCCATAATCTATTTGCTTTGTTTCATGGTACAAGCCCAACCCTTAGAAATAGGACCAAAAGATACGATTAAACAGAAAGAAGTAGGTGAAAACTTTCAAGCACCAGCCACGTGAAAGCATAATGACACTAGTGAAAAATTGGTCTATGGTAACGCATGAAAAAAAAACCGTTCCAGTAGGTGGATAAACCGTTGTCGTAGCGATATTGGAACGGTTTACAGACCGTCACATCCGCTCGCGTGCCAATAGAGCTATAGGAACGGTTCTTGGAATAGTTTTCATATCCGTTGCTATAGAGACGTCTATCGCAACGGTTTTTCTTTTCTCTATTGGAACGATTATTCCTTCCAATTGGGACGGTTTAAAACCGTTACTATAATGTATATGCAACGGCTCATAACCGTTGCCATATTATCTAATGCAACACTTTCGTAAACTATTGTTACGATTATTTATGGATATAACAACGGTCTTTTTAAGCTATTGTAACGGTTGTCTTTGTATCGCTATGGTTATAAATACCTATTGGAACGGTTTATATGGCATTTTGGAACGGTTTATTGGATCTATTGGAACGATTTGCATTCTAATGGAACACCATTTGTGTCCTATTGCAACGGTTATAGTAGGCTATTGTAACAGTTCATATAAAATATAAATATAGCTCCTATTGTTATATATATATATATATATATATATATATATATAACACTAAAATTTAAATAAATCACAAAATGAAATTACTTGTCCGACAGGCTAATAATATCCATAAAAGTAAATGTTTTACCCCAAGTGCATAAGTTTAATACATTTCAAGATAGTAAGGTCCAAAATGTTACAACAAAAGATTCCTAGAACATTCATCTATAGCAATTCAAAATTCATTTTAAGTAAGGTCTAGATCTTCATTGCCTTCATCTTCTATTTCTTGATCTACTCCACCTACAAAAGAGGATAAATAAAGTCATTACCTTTCATCTTTAAACTTTGAAAAAATACTTTTGTCGAATAAGTGATATGCAAGTGAACGCATACCTTTAAGCTTGAAAGCAAATGCAGGCAACATAGGAAATGGGAACACCCAAAAAGGCAATTTCAATAAAATATGCTCTTGTGAATGAGTTACAGAAGACGTTGACAGTGGTTAGAGAAGATAAACCGGAATGGAAAAAACAAATAACAACAACCACAAAATGAATGACAAAGCCAGCATCTTCCAAGCAAAGATTCGTAATACCTGTTGGGCTGCTTCAATTTTCTGCTATAAAATAATTACTCTGCAACAAAAAGTATCATTAAACACCAATATTAAGGCTTCCATATTGGAGCCCTTTTCTTTGATACTAAGCATGAAGCAAGAAGAGACACAAGACGGAATGAATTCCTAACATAGATATTTCTTGGAAATAACTTTGGGACAACAGACATAAATATAAATAAGGACCGTTTCTCTCTGTATTGGCTACCATTCTCACTTTCCGCCACAAAAAAACATTTCCAAAATTGAATCAGGAGAATCTAGAGAGCCAGCCGCAGATAATTCTCTTCAATTAAGCTTTACTAAGAAGGCAAATATAAGAGTTTTGGACAGTTAATAAGAAGGACAATATAAGAGTTATGGAAGCACCTGGTGGTCCTAAACCCTGAAAGAACTTAAGTCGTAGTCTATATCTTATATTTTATTTCTATTTTTCGATCCACTAAACTGTTACATGACCTATTGTATAAACGAAAACCAATTAGGTCACTCACCTGCATGTATTTTAGTCTTTCTGTTGTTAATTCATCCGTCAGGCTAATCATCCTGCCAAATCAAAGTAGCCTTTCAGCTTATACGCCGCCCGTTCGTTGCCAGTGGCAACGCCGTCCATCGTCCGATCGCCGGAGTTTAGGTTAGGATCGTTCTGAGGCGAAGACGATGATGGAGTGTCGGAAAAATGCAACTTACCGGTGCCACCGATGGTGGTTTGTCTTCCTCATAATCTCCGGCGAAGGTTTTTGGGAGAGAGAGCTAGGTCAGAACTTTTTGGAAGAGATGGTGTTTGTTCAATTCTTGTAATCTCCGTGTGTATACTATATTACTATTAGGTTTTATTATTTTATTAACTATTAAATATATTTATATTTAATATTGAAGCGGGGTCTATAAATTTAGCGGGTCGTCCAAAATTTAGGGGAAATTGTAGAGGGAATTAGTAACCGTTGCCGTACATTGAAATAGCAAATACCCGTTACCATAGATAAGCTTATTGCTACAGTTGTCCAAAACCGTTTTAATATAAAATCTACTGTAATGGTTTTTAGATACTGCAACGGTTTAGGGGCTAAACTGTGCCGGTAGTATCAATTACCTTACGCAACGGTTGAAACCGTTGCAACAGACATTCTATAGCAATGGTTATAGAACCGTTGCAATAACAAGCGTTGCCATAGCTCCAGTTTCTAGTAGTGTAAGCTAAACATGGTACAGAGTAATTAAATCGTAACAGTAAGATAAACAACGCAACACCAGTATTCCTAGTTTTGCCAATCTTTTCTCATTACCTTTTAGGATTTCCCATAAACAATGAATTGAAAATCATTTCAAGTATTTGAGCACCTTGTAAAATCATGCATGTTTTGTCTGAAGCGGATGTCACTAGATTTTGTCCTATTTCAGCCTAATTTTGGTATTGTTGATCCGAAGTCCAATCTCCACTACAATAACATTCTTTTCACTCAAGATTGGATTGGAAGTTCACGGACGCAGACTGCATTTTCAACTTCATCATCATTGAAAAGACAACAATCATGAGGTGATGAATTTGGGAGCTGGTTGCTCTACTTCAGCGTCACCGCTTCCTTTCGGCCATTGATGCTTTTCTAGCTGAAATAGCAGTTAGCCGAATGATTGCTCCTTTCTTTCCATGTGAGGGGCATACTCGTATAGCTCAATCTAACACTCCTCTCCACTCGCTGACTGATCAAATTGAGGTAACGAACGATTTTATTTGGTTTAACTCACTATTTTTCTAAATGAAATAGAAGCAGGAACATTCTCCCAGATACACGAACACGAAATACGTCATATTCTCCAATACAAGCAAAATTAAGCAAACTGGGACTCCCCCAGGAAATACATCATATTCTCCAATGCAAGAAAAATTAGGAAAATTGGGACTCCCCCAGGAAATACATCATATTCTCCAATGCAAGCAAAATTAAGCAAACTGAGTTACAGGCTAAGTGCCTTCGCCATCAAAATTCGACAGGTTCGACCTCGTTCGAACTGGGACTAAGGCTAAGGCCTTCGCCATGAAAGATCGACAGGTTCGACCTCGCTCGAACTGGGACTCAGGCTAAGTGCCTTCGCCATCAAAGTTTGACAGTTCGACCTCGCTCGAACTGGGACTAAGGCTAAGTGCCTTCGCCATCAAAATTCGACAGGTTCGACCTTGTTCGAACTGGGACTAAGGCTAAGGCCTTCGCCATCAAAGAACGACAGGTTCGGGCTCGCTCGAACTGGGACTCAGGCTAAGTGCCTTCGCCATCAAAGATCGACAGGTTCGACCTCGTTCGAACTAGGACTAAGGCTAAGGCCTTCGCCATCAAAGATCGACAGGTTCGACCTCGTTCGAACTGGACTAAGGCAAAGGACTTCGCCATCAAAGATCGACAGGTTCGACCTCGTTCGAACTGGGACTAAGGTTAAGGACTTCGCCATCAAAGATCGATAGGTTCGACCTCACTCGAACTGGGACTCAGGCTAAGTGCCTTCGCTATCAAAAATGTGACAGTTCGACCTCGCTCGAACTGGGACTCAGGCTAAGTGCCTTCGCCATCAAAATTTGACAGTTCGACCTCGCTCGAACTGGGACTCAGGCTAAGTGCCTTCGCCATCAAAATTTGACAGTTCGACCTCGCTCGAATTGGGAATCAGGCTAAGTGCCTTCGCCATCAAAGTTTGACAGTTCGACCTCGCTCGAATTGGGACTCAGGCTAAGCGCCTTCGCCATAAAAATTTGACGGTTCGACCTCGCTCGAACTGGGACTCAGGCTAAGTAACTTCGCCATCAACAATCGACAGGTTCGACCAAGTTTGAACTGGGACTAAGGCTACGTGCCTTCGCTATCAAAATTTGAGAGTTCGACCTCGTTCGAATTAGGACTAAGGCTAAGTGCCTTCGCCATCAAAATTTGACAGTTCGACCTCGCCCAAACTGGGACTCAGGCTAAGTGCCTTCATTATTAAAATTTGACTGTTCGACCTCGCTCGAACTGGGACTCAGGCTAAGTGCCTTCGCCATCAAATATCGACAGGTTCGACCTCGTTCGAACTGGGACTAAGACTAAGTACCTTCGCTATCAAAATTTGAGAGTTCGACCTCGTTCGAACTGGTACTAAGGCTAAGGCGTTCGCATCAAAGATCGACAGGTCCGACCTCGCTCGAACTGGGACTCAGGCTAAGTGCCTTCGCCATCAAAGTTTGATAGTTCGATCTCGCTCGAACTCGGACTCAGTCTAAGTGCCTTTGCCTTCAAAATTTAACTGTTCGACCTCGCTTGAACTGGGACTCAGGCTAAGTGCCTTCGCCATCAAAATTTGACAGTTCGACCTCGCTCAAACTGGGACTCAGGCTAAGTGCCTTCGCCATCAAAATTTGACAGTTCGACCTCGCTCAAACTGGGACTCAGGCTAAGTGCCTTCGCCATCAAAATTTGACAGTTTGACCTCGCTCGTATAGGGACTTAGGCTAAGTGCCTTCACCATCAAAATTTGACGGTTTGACCTCGCTCGAACTGGGACTCAGGCTAAGTGCCTTTGCCATCAAAATTTGACAGTTTGACCTCGCTCGAACTAGGATTCAGGATAAGTGCCTTCGCCATCAAAATTTGACAATTCGACCTCGCTCGAATTGGGACTTAGAGTAAGTGCCTTCACCACCAAAATTTGACAGTTCGACCTCGCTCGAACTGGGACTCAGGCTAAGTGCCTTCGCCATCAAAATTTGACAGTTCGACCTCGCTCAAACTGGGACTCAGGCTAAGTGCCTTCGCCATCAAACTTTGACAGTTTGACCTCGCTCGAAGTGGGACGTAGGCTAAGTGCCTTCGCCATCAAAATTTGACGGTTTGACCTCGCTCGAACTAGGACTCCGGTTAAGTGCCTTTGCCATCAATATTTGGCAGTTTGACCTCGCTCGAACTGGGATTCAGGCTAAGTGCCTTCGCCATCAAAATTTGACAATTCGACCTCACTCGAATTGGGACTTAGGGTAAGTGCCTTCGCCACCAAAATTTGACAGTTCGACCTCGCTCGAACTGGGACTCGGGCTAAGTGCCTTCTCCATGAAAAATTTGACAGTTCGACCTCGCTCGAACTGGGGCTCAGCCTAAATGCCTTTGCCATCAAAATTTGACAGTTCGACCTCGCTCGAACTAGGACTCAGGCTAAGTACCTTCGCCATCAAAGTTTGACAGTTCGACCTCAATTGATTTGGGACTCAGGCTAAGTGCCTTCGCCATCAAAGATCGACAGGTTCGACCTCGTTCGAACTGGGACTAAGACTAAGTGCCTTATCTATCAAAATTCGAGAGTTCGACCTTGTTCGAATAGGGACTAAGGCTAAGGCCTTCGCCATCAAAGATCGATAGGTTCGAACTCGCTCGAACTAGGACTTAGGCTAAGTTCCTTCGCCATCAAAGTATGACAGTTCAACCTAGCTCGAACTGGGACTCAGTCTAAGTGCCTTTGCCATCAAAATTTGACAGTTCAACCTCGCTCGAACTTGGACTCAGGCTAAGTGCCTTCGCCATCAAAATTTGACAATTCGACCTCGCTCGAATTGGGACTTAGGCTAAGTGTCTTCACCACCAAAATTTGACAGTTCGATCTGGCTCGAACTGGGAGTCATGCTAAGTGCCTTCGCCATCATAATTTGATAGTTCAACCTCGCTCGAACTGAGACTTAGGATAAATGCGTTCGCCATCAAAATTTGATAGTTAGACCTCGCTCGAACTAGGACTCAGGCAAACTGCCTTCGCCATCAAAGTTTGACAGTTCGACCGCGCTCGAACTGGGACTCAGGCTAAGTGCCTTCGCTATCAAAGATCGACAGGTTCGACCTCGTTCGAACTAGGACTAAGGATTAGGCCTTCGCCATCAAAGATCGACATGTTCGACCTCGTTCGAACTAGGACTAAGGCTAAGGCCTTCACCATCAAAGATCGACAGGTTCGACCTTGCTCGAACTGGGACTCAGGCTAAGTGCCTTCACCATTAAATTTTGACGGTTCGACCTCGCTCGAACTAGGACTTAGGCTAAGTGCCTTTGCCATCAAAATTTGACAGTTCGACCACGCTCGAACTGGGACTCAGGCTAAGTGCCTTCGCCATTATAATTAGACAATTCGACCTCGCTCAAACTGGGACTTAGGCTAAGTGCCTTCGCCACCAAAATTTAAGAGTTCGACCTCGCTCGAATTGGGACTCAGGATAAGTGCCTTCGCCATCAAAGTTTGACAGTTTGACCTCGCTCGAACTGGGACTCAGGCTAAGAGCCTTCGCCAATAAAATTTGACAGCTCGACCTCGCTCGAGCTGGGACTCAGGCTAAGTGCCTTCGCCATTAAAGTTTGAAATTTCGACCTCGCTCAAACTGGGACTCAGGCACCCTTCGCCATCAATGTTTGGCAGTTCGACCTCGCTCGAACTGGGACTAAGGCTAAGTGCCTTCGCCATCAAATTTTGACAGTTTGACCTCGCTCGAACTGGGATTCAGTCTATGTGCCTTCGCCATCAAAATTTGACAGGTCGACCTCGCTCGAACTGAAACTCAGGCTAAGTGCCATCACTATCAAAATTTGATAGTTCGACCTCGCTCGAACTGGGACTCAGGCTAAGTGTCTTTGCTAATAAAATTTGATAGTTTGACCTTGCTGGAACTGGCACTCATTCTAAGTGCCTTCACTATCAAAGTTTGACAGTTCGACCTCGCTCGAACTGGGACTCAGGCTATGTGCCTTCGCTATCAAAGTTTGAAAGTTCGACCTCGCTCAAACTGGGACTCAGGCAAAGTGCCTTCTCCATCAAAATTTGACAGTTCGACCTCACTCGAACTGGGTCTCAGGTTAAGTGCCTTCGCCATCAAAGTTTGACAGTTCGACCTCGCTTGAACTGGGACTCAGGCTAAGTGCCTTCGCCATCAAAACTTGACAGTTTGACCTCGCTCGAACTGCGACGTAGGCTAAGTGCCTTCTCCATCAAAATTTGGCGGTTTGACCACGCTCAAACAGGGACTCAGGTAAGTGCCTTTGCCATCAAAATTTGACAGTTCGACCTCGCTCGAACTGGGACTTAGGCTAAGTGCCTTCGTCGTCAAAATTTAACAGTTCGACCTCGTTCGAACTGGGACTCAGGTAAGTGCCTTCGCCAGCAAAGTTTGACAGTTCGACCTCGCTCGAACTAGGACTCAGTATTAGTGCCTTCGCCATCAAAATTTTACAGTTCAACCTCGCTCGAACTGGGACTCAGGCTAAGTTCCTTCGCTATCAAAATTTGATAGTTCGACCTCGCTCAAACTGGGACTCAGGCAAAGTGCCTTCGCCATCAAAATTTGACAGTTCGACCTCGCTCGAACTGGGACTCAGCCTAAGTGCCTTCGTCATCAAAGTTTGACAGTTCGACCTCGCTCGAACTGGGACTCAGGCTAAGTGCATTCGCCATCAAAATTTGACAATTCGACCTCGCTCGAACTGGGACTTAGGCTAAGTGCCTTTGCCATCAAAATTTGACAGTTTGACCTCGCTCGAAATGGGACTCAGGCTAAGTGCCTTCGCCATTAAAATTTGACAGTTCGACCTCGCTCGAACTGGGACTCAGGCTAAGCGCCTTCGCCATCAAAGTTTGACAGTTCGACCTCGCTCGAACTAGGACTCAGGCTAGGTGCCTTCGCCATCAATATTTGACAGTTCGACCTCGCTCGAACTGCGACTCAGGATAAGTGCCTTCGCCATCAAAATTTGACAGTTCGACCTCGCTCGAACTGGGACTTAGGCTAAGTGCCTTTGCCATAAAATTTGACGGTTCGACCTCGCTCGAACTGGGACTCAGGCTAAGTGCCTTTGCCATCAAAATTTGACAGTTCAACCTCGCTCGAACTGGGACTCAGGCTAAGTGCCTTCGCCATCGAAATTTGACAATTCGATCTTGCTCGAACTAGGACTTAGGCTAAGTTCCTTCGCCACCAAAATTTGACAGTTCGTCCCCGCTCGAACTGGGACACAGTCTAAGTGCCTTGACCATCAAAATTTGACAGTTCTACCTCGCTCGAACTGGGACTAAGGCTAAGGCCTTCGCCATCAAAGATCGACAGGTTCGTCCTCGTTCGAACTAGGACTAAGGCTAAGGCATTCGCCATCAAAGATCGACAGGTTTGACCTCGCTCGTACTAGGGCTCAGGTTAAGTGCCTTCGCCATCAAATTTTGACAGTTCGACCTCGCTCAAATTGGGACTCAGGCTAAGTGCCTTCGCCATCAAAATTTGATAGTTTGACCTCGCTCGAACTGGGACTTAGGCTAAGTGCCTTCTCCATCAAAATTTGGCGGTTTGACCTCGCTCGAACAGAGACTCACGCTAAGTGCCTTTGCCATCAAAATTTGACAGTTCGACCTCGCTCGAACTGGGACTTAGGCTAAGTGCCTTCGTCGTCAAAATTTAACAGTTCGGCCTCGCTCGAACTGGGACTCAGGTAAGTGCCTTCGCCAGCAAAGTCTGACAGTTCGACCTCGCTCGAACTAGGACTCAGTCTAAGTGCCTTCTCCATCAAAATTTTACAGTTCGAGCTCGCTCGAACTAGGACTCAGGCTAAATTCCTTCGCTATCAAAATTTGACAGTTCGACCTCGCTCAAACTGGGACTCAGGCTATGTGCCTTCGCCATCAAAATTTGACAGTTCGACCTCGCTCGAACTGGGACTCAGGCTAAGTGCCTTCGTCATCAAAGTTTGACAGTTCGACCTCGCTCGAACTAGGACTTAGGCTAAGTGCCTTCGCCATCAAAATTTGACAATTCGACCTCGCTCGAACAGGAACTCAGGCTAAGTGCCTTCGCTATCAAAATTTGATAGTTTGACCTCGCTCGAACTGGGACTCAGGCTAAGTGCCTTCACCATTAAAATTTGATATTTCGACCTCGCTCGAACTGGGACTCGGGCTAATTGCCTTCGTCATCAAAGTTTGACAATTCGACCTTGTTCGAACTGGGACTCAGGCTAAGTGCCTTCGCCATCAAAATTTGACAGTTCGACCTTGCTCGAACTACGACTCAGGATAAGTGCCTTCGCCATCAAAATTTGACAGTTCGACCTCACTCGAACTGAGACTTAGGCTAAGTGCCTTCGCCATCAAAATTTGACAGTTCGACCTCGCTCGAATTGGGACTTAGGCTAAGTGCCTTCGCCATCAAAATTTGACGATTCGACCTCGCTCGAACTTGGACTCAGGCTAAGTTCCTTTGCCATCAAAATTTGACAGTTCGACCTCGCTCGAACTGGGACTCAGGCTAAGTGCCTTCTCCATCGAAATTTGACAATTCGACCTCGCCTGGGATGTAGGCTAAGTTCCTTTGCCACCAAAATTTGACAGTTCGTCCTCGCTCGAACTGGGACACAGTCTAAGTGCCTTCGCCATCAAAATTTGACAGTTCAACCTCGCTCGAACTGGGACTAAGGCTAAGGCCTTCGCCATCAAAGATCGACAGGTTCGTCCTCTAGGACTAAGGCTAAGGCATTCACCATCAAAGATCGACAGGTTTGATCTCGCTTAAACTAGGGCTAAGGCTAAGTTCCTTTGCCATCAAAATTGGACAGTTCAACCTCGCTCGTACTGGGACTCAGGCTAAGTGCCTTCGCCATCCAAATTTGACAGTTCGACTTCGCTCGAACTGGGACTCAGGCTAAGTGCCTTCGCTATTAAAGTTTGACAGTTCGACCTCGGTCGAATTGGGACTCAGGCTAAGTGCCTTCACCATCAAAAATTGATAGTTCGACCTCGCTGGAACTAGGACTCAGGCTAAGTGCCTTCGCTATCAAAATTTGACAGTTCGACCTCGCTCGAACTTGGAATCAAGCTAAGTGCCTTCGCCATCAAAATTTGACAGTTTGACCTCCCTCAAAATGGGACTCAGGCTAAGTGCCTTCGCCATTAAAATTTGACAGTTCGACCTCGCTCGAACTGGGGCTCAGGCTAAGTGCCTTCGCCATCAAAGTTTGACAGTTCGACCTCGCTCAAACTAGGACTCAGGCTAGGTGCCTTCGCCATCAAAATTTGACAGTTCGACCTCGCTCGAACTGGGACTCAGGCTAAATGCCTTCGCCATCGAAATTTGACAATTTGATCTCGCTCGAACTAGGACTTAGGCTAAGTTCGTTCGCCACCAAAATTTGACAGTTCGTCCTCGCTCGAATGGGGACACAGTCTAAGTGCCTTCGACATCAAAGATCGACAGTTCTACCTCGCTCGAACTGGGACTAAGGCTAATGCCTTCGCCATCAAAGATCGACAGGTTCGACCTCGCTCGAACTGGGACTCAAGCTAAGTGTCTTCGCCATCAAAATTTGACAGTACGACCTCGCTCGAACTGGGACTCAAGCTAAGTGTCTTCGCCATCAAAATTTGACAGTACGACCTCGCTCGAACTGGGACTCAAGCTAAGTGTCTTCGCCATCAAAATTTGACAGTACGACCTCGCTCGAACTGGGACTCAAGCTAAGTGTCTTCGCCATCAAAATTTGACAGTACGACCTCGCTCGAACTGGGACTCAAGCTAAGTGTCTTCGCCATCAAAATTTGACAGTACGACCTCGCTCGAACTGGGACTCAAGCTAAGTGTCTTCGCCATCAAAATTTGACAGTACGACCTCGCTCGAACTGGGACTCAAGCTAAGTGTCTTCGCCATCAAAATTTGACAGTACGACCTCGCTCGAACTGGGACTCAAGCTAAGTGTCTTCGCCATCAAAATTTGACAGTACGACCTCGCTCGAACTGGGACTCAAGCTAAGTGTCTTCGCCATCAAAATTTGACAGTACGACCTCGCTCGAACTGGGACTCAAGCTAAGTGTCTTCGCCATCAAAATTTGACAGTACGACCTCGCTCGAACTGGGACTCAAGCTAAGTGTCTTCGCCATCAAAATTTGACAGTACGACCTCGCTCGAACTGGGACTCAAGCTAAGTGTCTTCGCCATCAAAATTTGACAGTACGACCTCGCTCGAACTGGGACTCAAGCTAAGTGTCTTCGCCATCAAAATTTGACAGTACGACCTCGCTCGAACTGGGACTCAAGCTAAGTGTCTTCGCCATCAAAATTTGACAGTACGACCTCGCTCGAACTGGGACTCAAGCTAAGTGTCTTCGCCATCAAAATTTGACAGTACGACCTCGCTCGAACTGGGACTCAAGCTAAGTGTCTTCGCCATCAAAATTTGACAGTACGACCTCGCTCGAACTGGGACTCAAGCTAAGTGTCTTCGCCATCAAAATTTGACAGTACGACCTCGCTCGAACTGGGACTCAAGCTAAGTGTCTTCGCCATCAAAATTTGACAGTACGACCTCGCTCGAACTGGGACTCAAGCTAAGTGTCTTCGCCATCAAAATTTGACAGTACGACCTCGCTCGAACTGGGACTCAAGCTAAGTGTCTTCGCCATCAAAATTTGACAGTACGACCTCGCTCGAACTGGGACTCAAGCTAAGTGTCTTCGCCATCAAAATTTGACAGTACGACCTCGCTCGAACTGGGACTCAAGCTAAGTGTCTTCGCCATCAAAATTTGACAGTACGACCTCGCTCGAACTGGGACTCAAGCTAAGTGTCTTCGCCATCAAAATTTGACAGTACGACCTCGCTCGAACTGGGACTCAAGCTAAGTGTCTTCGCCATCAAAATTTGACAGTACGACCTCGCTCGAACTGGGACTCAAGCTAAGTGTCTTCGCCATCAAAATTTGACAGTACGACCTCGCTCGAACTGGGACTCAAGCTAAGTGTCTTCGCCATCAAAATTTGACAGTACGACCTCGCTCGAACTGGGACTCAAGCTAAGTGTCTTCGCCATCAAAATTTGACAGTACGACCTCGCTCGAACTGGGACTCAAGCTAAGTGTCTTCGCCATCAAAATTTGACAGTACGACCTCGCTCGAACTGGGACTCAAGCTAAGTGTCTTCGCCATCAAAATTTGACAGTACGACCTCGCTCGAACTGGGACTCAAGCTAAGTGTCTTCGCCATCAAAATTTGACAGTACGACCTCGCTCGAACTGGGACTCAAGCTAAGTGTCTTCGCCATCAAAATTTGACAGTACGACCTCGCTCGAACTGGGACTCAAGCTAAGTGTCTTCGCCATCAAAATTTGACAGTACGACCTCGCTCGAACTGGGACTCAAGCTAAGTGTCTTCGCCATCAAAATTTGACAGTACGACCTCGCTCGAACTGGGACTCAAGCTAAGTGTCTTCGCCATCAAAATTTGACAGTACGACCTCGCTCGAACTGGGACTCAAGCTAAGTGTCTTCGCCATCAAAATTTGACAGTACGACCTCGCTCGAACTGGGACTCAAGCTAAGTGTCTTCGCCATCAAAATTTGACAGTACGACCTCGCTCGAACTGGGACTCAAGCTAAGTGTCTTCGCCATCAAAATTTGACAGTACGACCTCGCTCGAACTGGGACTCAAGCTAAGTGTCTTCGCCATCAAAATTTGACAGTACGACCTCGCTCGAACTGGGACTCAAGCTAAGTGTCTTCGCCATCAAAATTTGACAGTACGACCTCGCTCGAACTGGGACTCAAGCTAAGTGTCTTCGCCATCAAAATTTGACAGTACGACCTCGCTCGAACTGGGACTCAAGCTAAGTGTCTTCGCCATCAAAATTTGACAGTACGACCTCGCTCGAACTGGGACTCAAGCTAAGTGTCTTCGCCATCAAAATTTGACAGTACGACCTCGCTCGAACTGGGACTAAGGCTAAGGCCTTCGCCATCAAAGATCGTCAGGCTCGTCCTCGTTCGAACTAGGACTAAGGCTAAGGCATTCGCCATCAAAGATCGACAGGTTCGACCTCGCTCGAACTGGGACACAGGCTAAGTGCTTTCATCATCAAAGTTAGACAATTCGACCTCGCTCGAACTGGGGCTCAGGCTAAGTGCCTTCGCCATCAAAATTTGACAATTCGACCTCGCTCGAACTAGAACTTAGGCTAAGTGCCTTCGCCATCAAAGATCGACAGTTCTACCTCGCTCGAACTGGGACTAAGGCTAATGCCTTCGCCATCAAAGATCGTCAGGTTCGTCCTCGTTCGAACTAGGACTAAGGCTAAGGCATTCGCCATCAAAGACCGACAGGTTCGACCTCGCTCGAACTGGGACACAGGCTAAGTGCCTTCGCCATTAAAGTTTGACAGTTCGACCTCGCTCAAATTAGGACTCAGGCTAAGTGCCTTCGCCATCAAAATTTGACAGTTCGACCTCGCTCGAACTAGGACTCAAGCTAAGTGTCTTCGCTATCAAAATTTGACAGTTCGACCTTGCTCGAACTTGGACTCTGGCTAAGTGCCTTCGCTATCAAAATTTGACAGTTCGACCTCGCTCGAACTTGAACTCAGGCAAAGTGCCTTCGCCATCAAAGTTTGACAGTTTGACCTCGCTCGAATTGGGACTCAGGTTAAGTGCCTTCGCCATCAAACTTTGACAGTTTGACCTCGCTCGAACTGGGACTTAGACTAAGTGCCTTCTCCATCAAAATTTGACGATTTGACCTCGCTCGAACTGGGACTCAGGCTAAGTGCCTTTGCCATCAAAATTTGACAGTACGACCTCGCTCGAACTAGGACTCAGGCAAAGTGCCTTCGCCATCAAAGTTTGACAATTCGACCTTGCTCGAACTGGGACTCAGGCTAAGTGCCTTCGCCATCAAAATTTGACAGTTCGACCTCGCTCAAACTGGGACTCAGGCTATGTTCCTTCGCCATCAAAGTTTGACATTTCGACCTCGCTTGAATTGGGACTCAGGCTAAGTGCCTTCGCCATCAATGTTTGACAGTTCGACCTCGTTCGAACTAGGACTCAGGCTAAGTGCCTTCACCATCAAAATTTGACAGTTTGACCTCGCTCGAACTGGGATTCAGTCTAAGTGCTTTCGCCATCAAAATTTGACAGTTCAACCTCGCTCGAACTGGAACTCAGGCTAAGTGCCTTCACTATCAAAATTTGACAGTTCGACATCGCTCGAACTAGGACTCAGGCTAAGTGCCTTCGCCATCAAAATTTGATAGTTCGACCTCACTCGAACTAGGACTCAGGCTAAGTGCCTTCACCATCAAAGTTTGACAGTTCGACCTCGCTCGAACTGGGACTCAGGCTAAGTGCCTTCGCCATCAAAGTTTGAAAGTTCGACCTCGCTCAAACTGGGACTCAGGCTAAGTGCCTTCGCCATTAATAATCGACAGGTTCGACCTCATTCGAACTGGGACTAAGGCTAAGTGCCTTCGCTATCAAAATTTGAGAGTTCGACCTTGTTCGAACTTGGACTAAGGCTAAGGCCTTTACCATCAAAGATCGACAGGTTCGACCTCGCTCGAATTGGGACTCAGGCTAAGTGCCTTCGCCTTCAAAATTTGACAGTTCGACCTCGCTCGAACTGAGACTCAGGCTTAGTGCCTTCGCCATCAAAGTTTGACAGTTCAACCTCACTCGAATTGGGACTCAGGCTAAGTGCCTTCACTATCAAAATTTGACAGTTCGACCTCGCTCGAACTAGGATTCAGGCTAAGTGCCTTCGCTATAAAAATTTGACAGTTCGACCTCGCTCGAACTTGGACTCAGGCTACGTGCCTTCGCTATCAAAATTTGACAGTTCGACCTCGCTAGAACAGGGACTCAGGCAAAGTGCCTTCGCCATCAAAGTTTGACAGTTCAACCTCACTCGAACTAGGACTCAGGCTAAGTGCCTTCGCCATCAATATTTGACAGTTCGACCACGCTCGAACTAGGTCTCAGGCTAAGTCCATTCGCCATCAAAGT
The DNA here is from genome assembly GCA_026770625.1 of Nicotiana glauca. Classification (NCBI taxonomy): domain Eukaryota; kingdom Viridiplantae; phylum Streptophyta; class Magnoliopsida; order Solanales; family Solanaceae; genus Nicotiana; species Nicotiana glauca. The sequence goes on along the minus strand of MU682750.1, from coordinate 79,601 downwards.
TTGACAGTTCGACCTCGCTCGAACTGGGACTCAGTCTAAGTGCCTTCGCCATCAAAATTTGACAGTTTGACCTCGCTCGAACTCGGACTTAGGCTAAGTGCCTTCTCCATCAAAATTTGACGATTTGACCTCGCTCGAACTGAGACTCAGGCTAAGTGCCTTTGACATCAAAACTTGACAGTTCGACCTCACTCGAAGTGGGACTTAGGCTAAGTGCCTTCGTCGTCAAAATTTGATAGTTCGACCTCGCTCGAACTGGGACTCAGGTAAGTGCCTTTGCCAGCAAAGTTTGACAGTTCGACCTCGCTCGAACTAGAACTCAATCTAAGTGCCTTCGCCATCAAAATTTTACAGTTCGACCTCGCTCAAACTAGGACTCAGGCTAAGTTCTTTCACTATCAAAATTTGACAGTTCGACCTCGCTCAAACTGGGACTCAGTCTAAGTGCCTTCGCTATCAAAATTTGACAGTTCGACCTCGCTCGAACTGGGACACAGGCTAAGTGCCTTCGTCATCAAAGTTTGACAATTCGACCTCGCTCGAACTGGGGCTCAGGCTAAGTGCCTTCGCCATCAAAATTTTACAATTCGACCTCGCTCGAACTGGGACTTAGGCTAAGTGCCTTCGCCATCAAAGTTTGACAGTTCGACCTCGCTCGAACTGGGACTCAGGCTAAGTG
>MU682750.1:62511-77926 GCA_026770625.1 Nicotiana glauca | reverse complement strand
GCTCGAACTAGGACTCTGGCTAAGTGCCTTCGCCATCAAAGTTTGACAGTTCGACCTCGCTCGAACTGGGACTCAGGCTAAGTGTCTTCGCCATCAAAGTTTGACAATTCGACCTCGCTCGAACTGGTACTCAGTCTAAGTGCCTTCGCTATCAAAATTTGACAGTTCGACCTCGCTCGAACTGGGACACAGGCTAAGTGCCTTCGTCATCAAAGTTTGATAATTCGACCTAGCTCGAACTGGGATTCAGGCTAAGTGCCTTCGCCATCAAAAGTTGACAATTCGACCTCGCTCGAACTGGGACTTAGGCTAAGTGCCTTCGCCATCAAAGTTTGACAATTCGACCTCGCTCGAACTGGGACTCAGGCTAAGTGCCTTCGCCATCAAAATTTGACAGTTCGAATTTGCTCGAACTGGGACTCAGGCTAAGTGCCTTCGCCATCAAAGTTTAAAAGTTCGACCTCGCTCAAACTGGGACTCAGGCTAAGTTCCTTCGCCATTAATAATCGACAGGTTCGACCTCATTCGAATTGGGACTAAGCCTAAGTGCCTTCGCTATCAAAATTTGAGAGTTCGACCTCGTTCGAACTGGGACTAAGGCTAAGGCCTTTACCATCAAAGATCGACAGGTTCGACCTCGCTCGAACTGGGACCCAGGCTAAGTGCCTTCGCCATCAAAATTTGACAGTTCGACCTCGCTCGAACTGAGACTCCGGCTAAGTGCCTTTGCCATCAAAGTTTGACAGTTCGACCTCGCTCGAATTGGGACTCAGGCTAAGTGCCTTCGCCATCAAAATTTGAGAGTTCGACCTCGCTCGAACTAGGACTCAGGCTAAGTGCCTTCGCTATAAAAATTTGACAGTTCGATATCGCTCGAACTTGGACTCAGGCTAAGTGCCTTCGCTATTAAAATTTGATTGTTCGACCTCGCTAGAACTGGGACTCAGGCAAAGTGCCTTCTCCATCAAAATTTGACAGTTCGACCACGCTCGACCTAGCTCTCAGGCTAAGTCCCTTCGCCATCAAAGTTTGACAGTTCGACCTCGCTCGAACTGGGACTCAGGCTAAGTGCCTTCGCCATCAAAATTTGACAGTTTGACATCGCTCGAACTGGGACTTAGGCTAATTGCCTTCTCCATCAAAATTTGACGATTTGACCTCGCTCGAACTGAGACTCAGGCTAAGTGCCTTTGCCATCAAAATTTGACAGTTCGACCTCACTCGAAGTGGGACTTAGGCTAAGTGCCTTCATCGTCAAAATTTGACAGTTCGACCTCGCTTGAACTGGGACTCAGGTAAGTGCCTTCGCCAGCAAAGTTTGACAGTTCGACCTCGCTCGAACTATGACTCAGTCTAAGTGACTTCGCTATCAAAATTTTACAGTTCGACCTCGCTCGAACTGAGACTCAAGCTAAGTTCTTTCACTATCAAAATTTGACAGTTCGACCTCGCTCGAACTGAGATTCAGTCTAAGTTCCTTCGCTATCAAAATTTGACAGTTCGACCTCGCTCGAACTGGGGCTCAGGCTAAGTGCCTTCGTCATCGAAGTTTGACAGTTCGACCTCGCTCGAACTGGGACTCAGGCTAAGTGCCTTCGCCGTCAAAATTTGACAATTCGACCTCGCTCGAACTGGGACTTAGGCTAAGTGCCTTCGCCGTCAAAATTTGACAGTTGGACCTCGCTCGAACTGGGACTCAAGCTAAGTGCCTTCGCCATTAAAATTTGACAGTTCGACCTCGCTCGAACTGTGACTCAGGCTAAGTGCCTTCGCCATCAAAGTTTGATAGTTCGACCTCGCTCGAACTAGGACTCTGGCTAAGTGCCTTCGCCATCAAAATTTGACAGTTCGAATTTGCTCGAACTAGGACTCTGGCTAAGTGCCTTCGCCATCAAAGTTTGACAGTTCGACCTCGCTCGAACTGGGACTTAGGCTAAGTGCCTTCGCCATCAAAGTTTGACAGTTCGACCTCCCTCGAACTGGAACTCAGGCTAAGTGCCTTCGCCATCAAAATTTGACAGTTCGAACTCTCTCGAACTGGGACTCAGGCTAAATGCCTTCACCATCAAAATTTGACAGTTCGACCTCGCTCGAACTAGGACTCAGGCTAAGTGCCTTCGCCATCAAAGTTTGACAGTTTGACCTCGCTCGAACTGTTACTCAAGCTAAGTGCCTTCACCATTAAAGGTCGACAGGTTCGACCTCGTTCGAACAGGGAAAAAGGCTAAGTACCTTCGCTATCAAAATTTGAGAGTTCGACCTCGTTCGAACTGGGACTAAGGCTAAGGCCTTCGCCATCAAAGATCGACAGGTTCGACCTCGCTCGAACTGCGACTCAGGCTAAGTGTCTTCGCCATCAAAGTTTTACAGTTCGACATCGCTCGAACTGGGACTCAATCTAAGTGCCTTCGCCATCAAAATTTGACAGTTCGACCTCGCTCGAACTGGGACTCAGGCTAAGTGCCTTCGCCATCAAAATTTGACAGTTCGACCTCGCTCGAACTGGGACTCAGGCTAAGTGCCTTCGCCATCAAAATTTGACAGTTCGATCTCGCTTGAACTGGGACTCAGGCTAAGTTCCTTCACCATCAAAATTTGACAGTTCGACCTCGCTCGAACTGGGACTCAGGCTAAGTGCCTTCGTCATCAAAGTTTGACAATTCGACCTCGCTCGAACTGGGACTCAGGCTAAGTGCCTTCGTCATCAAAGCTCGAACTGGGACTCAGGCTAAGTGCCTTCGCCATCAAAATTTGACAGTTCGACCTCGCTTGAACTGGGACTCAGGCTAAGTGCCTTCGCCATCAAAATTTGACAGTTCGACCTCGCTTGAACTGGGACTCAGGCTAAGTGCCTTCGTCATCAAAGTTTGACAATTCGACCTCGCTCGAACTGGGACTCAGGCTAAGTGCCTTCGTCATCAAAGTTTGACAATTCGATCTCCCTCGAACTGGGACTCAGGCTAAGTGCCTTCGCCATCAAAATTTGACAGTTCGACCTCGATCGAACTGGGACTTAGTCTAAGTGCCTTCGCCATCAAAATTTGACAGTTCGACCTCGCTCGAACTGGGACTAAGGCTAAGTGTCTTCGCCATCTAAATTTGTTAGTTTGACCTCGCTCGAACTGGGACTCAGGCTAAGTGCCTTCGCCATTAAAATTTGATAGTTCGACCTCGCTCGAACTCGGACTCAGGCTAAGTGCCTTCGCCATCAAAGTTTGACAGTTCGACCTCGCTCGAACTGGGACTCAGGCTAAGTGTCTTCTCCATCAAAATTTGACAGTTCGACCTCGCTCGAACTAGGACTCAGGCTAAGTGCCTTCGCTATCAAATTTTGACAGTTCGACCTTGCTCGAACTAGGACTCAGGCTAAGTGCCTTCGCTATCAAAATTTGACAGTTTGACCTCGCTCGAACTGGTACTCAGGCTAAGTGCCTTCGCCGTTAAAATTTTACAGTTCAACCTCGTTCGAACTGGGACTAAGGCTAAGGCCTTCGCCAAAGAAAAAGAGTTTGACCTTGATCAAACAACGACGGGTTAACATTTTGATAAGTCGAAATAACACCCTTTAAGGCCAAGGGCCATCGCCAAAAATAAGAATTCGGCCTCGACCGAAATAATATTCGGCCTCGTCCGAATCAACATTCGGCCTCGTCCGAATCGCCCTTATAGCGATGATCCATCGCCAAAAAGAGGAGGTCGACCCCAACGGCCCAGGGCCATCGCCAAAAAGAAGAATTCGGCCTCGACTGAATCAACCTTCAGCCTCGTCCGACACAACATTCGGCCTCATCCGAATCGACCTTATGGCCAAGAGCCATCGCCAAAAAAGTGGGGGTCGACCCTTATGTCCAAGGGCCATTGCCAAAAGAGGATGTCGACCCCAACGTCCAAGGGCCATCGCCAAAAAGAATTCGGCCTTGACCGAATCAACCTTCGGCCTCGACCGAAACAATATTCGGCCTCGTCCGAATCAACTTTCGGCCACCGAAACAACATTCGACCTTGTCCGAATCAACACTCGACCTCATACGAATACACATTCGGTCTACTCGCCCATCCAAATCCGAGGACGCGAATGATCTCCTCTGATGCCGCCATCCTGGCCTCGACGGCCTCCTCCAATTCTACCGCCTTCTCGATCGACTCATCACTCGAGTCATAGGCCCTGATCGAACTCTACTAAAGTTCAACCCACGGGGATACCACGGACCTAAAGATCGGCACCCTCATCCGCGATCCACACTAGTCGACCTCCCCATCCGAATTTCTCAAATTACGATTAATGAAAGTTCGCTCACCGAGCTCGACCAAGAGACGACCTCGATAAGCGGGGGGACTAACTGTATGGGTCAAAATTAGATCAGAGAAATTCGGCACGCGGAGACATAAGGTCGTGGTCAGACAGGCCAAGGTCGGACTGTCATCAGTAACCAAGGTCGGACCGTCATCAACAACCAAGTCGGACCGTCATCAGTAACCAAGGTCGGACCGTCATCAACAACCAAGGTCGGACCATCATCAAACAGCTAGTTTGCTTTGGAATACTCAAAAGGAATATTCTACCGAATATTCCCTCTAAATTGTACCCTTTTTTAGGATTTTCTATGGATATCCCCCTTATAAATAGGAGGGGAGGACTTTCCAAAAAGGGGGCTCTCTCTCGGTCTCCCTCTCCCTCTTTCTAGAAAATATGTAAACACACTTCTCCAAAGAATTGAGAGGATCAGTGATCTCATACCTTCATCGGATCTAAAAAGGGGTCAGAAGGTTCTTGTATTTGTCTACCATTGATCTTTATTAAATGAAAGAAGATCCGTCTCACTGAAGATCGGGTGAATCTTTTCCTTTATTTATATTTTTGTTACTTAATGCATCTTTACTTATGCCGTTAAATCTGATCATAATCGCTGTCAACATTTATATTTGACTATGTTTTTCTACTTCTCCTACTCATCTCGGATCTAGAGTTAATTATCTTTAACTAGGATTTGCCCCTTCATCTTTATTGATTGATTTGCTTAAAAAGTGTTAAACAACTTTGGAGTCAAACAATATTGAGTTACTGGAAGTGGACGAGCAAGAGTTTGAGCATGCCAAGGCGGGTGTTCCATCGATATCATTGGAAGAGACATTGTCTAACTTGAGCGATTTTCTTTTGAATGGAACAATGATCAGTACAACCTACTCAGGAGTTTGATACCAACAGAATCATCAAGCAATATCGCTCTTGCATCATTCGAATAACTACCTGATGAAGTTGAATTTTCTGGTGAAGCAATGTTTCAAGCGGCTGGAGGCAGTATTGTAGAAGGAAATCAGTAGTATTTGCTTTTTAGCGTGTCAATGTAATGCACAAATAAAGCTTATACTGATGTATATTATTTTCTTTATTCTGCTAAATTAAAATGGATCGTCTTGTAGGATATAGATGTTGCAGTTTTTGGTTCATGATCTCCCGTAAATTCCGCTTTGGGGCTACCCCTGACTCTACCATTTTTTAATGGTAAACAGCCATCCAATGTTCTATATTAATCCAAATTAACACGCAAACCTGCAATTCGAGGTGATATTCTTCTCACAAGGTACAAAGAATTAAAGATGTATGGATATTATTAGTCAGGGTGTGCTCAACTAAGTAATCTAGTTAATTAGTTGAACAACTCTTATATATATGAGAACAAAAAAAAAAGGTGTATTTTTACTGCTCGGAGCAACTGAGCAGCATGATATGCAAGTCAGCAACAAGCTACAATGAGTTTGTATTAAAGTTGAATTTTGTAATCTAAGACATGCATTCTGCATGTAAATGTTAGTTTAATTATTTGAAGGCCACAAGATTGTATATGGTTGCTTTGTGATCGCAAGAGATAAAATTTTTACGTTTTATGGGTCATTTGGTTGGAGCAATTAGAAAAAACATTTTTTGCTAAACAATTGATTAAGTACTATTTATCATATGATTGGCTCTGGGGTTTTCTTATCCGGTAGTATATCTTATACCTTAATCTAGATATTATTTTGTATTGAATGTAACATTGAATTACTTTTATTGATATTAAAACCTATACCATTAATATCAACTTTCGTATAACAATTTCTGCAATTATTACCAAACAACCCCTTAATGATTAGCCACATCCGTTGGATGTAAATTCCTTAATTTTCTTATACAGTCTTAGAGCAATTTTTATCTTATGAATTAGCTCTTGGATTCGAATTAGGTGCTAAATTTATTTCTTAACTAAGTTTCAGCATTTCACGTCAATGCTTATGAAGCAAAACGGTTAATATTGAAAATTTAATTTTTTTTATTTCTCTTATAGTAGTATTAAGTTAATAAACAATATCATATAAAACGATACAGAGGAATAAGACACCTGATTTTTTTTTACAGTAATCACCAAAGTTTGTAGGCTAGTAATTATATTCTATATTTTGTTTGGTTGTAATTTGATTTCCAATATAAATAATTATAATGTTTTCCTGGAATCCTAGAATAATTTTATGTCGCATTCAATCTGGGATAACAATAAAGTGATAAAATTGCCGGTTGTCCGAGGTGGCTTTACGGATCTTGTGGCCTATGGCGAAATTATATCGAGAGGCCCTTAGGTTTATTTATAAAAAACTTACACTATCAAGAAAATTTGCTTTCCATACAACAAATTAATCATTCATGACAAAAATAGCGAATTTTTTAAAAAAAAAAAGGAAGAAGAGCACAAAGAATAAAAAGTGGACTAATGTGGACGTACAGATCTCAAAGTGAAAATTTTGATTTGATTATCATCACAATCAAGAAAAAGAATTAAATGTACATAAAGTAATAGCTTAAGTTTTGAGCATTGACGGTGTCAAAAATATTTACTCAGTCTCATCAATTTAAACGATAATTGTAGTTCGTTCAAGTAATTAGTAACACTTATTGGTGAATATCTGAAATAAATCGCAAATAATTTAATATAATATGTTGAACTACACTAAGGGGTTATTTGGTAGGATACATTAGATAAAATAATGCATGCATTAGCTTTATGTATCAATAATAACTTGTTTGATAGACATTTTGAACTTATGCATTGGTTATGCAAGCATTAGTTATACATCCTATTTGGTATTATCCCATGCATAACTAATGCGTAGAAAACCATGGTATTAGCAATGCAATGAGTTTTAATGCATGCATTAGCTTAGTAAAAGATAAAATTGTCCTTAAAAATTTATGCTTGATTAAAATATGCTAGTTATTATATTAATGCAAGTTTTAAATAATCCAAATAGTAATAAAAGAAGAAGAAGAGTATTGCAGAGCAAAGTAGAGAGAGAGGGAATTCTTATTGATATGAGATGGATTACAATGGAATAGAACCCTCTATTTATAGGGAGAGGGTGACTTAGCCACCAAGTAATAAACCCTAGAATCTCTCTGAATATAGATATTCACCATAAATAGAACTCTATTTATAACATTTAGCATTTTTTTTTTATAAATAAATATTTAGTTCTATATTACAATACAGGTAGACAAATCAAATAAATTTTTTAAAACTTTTTCTCATAAAAATATTTCTCAACATATGTTTCTTTAAAAAAGTTAGAGTGATGGACTGGTTTTGAGGGCATTTTTGTAAACAAGCTTCTTTTAGAAATTATGCAATGCTTTAATACATCAAACCAAACAATGGATAAGAAATATGTCAACATAACTAATACCAACATTACTCATACACCCTATTCAGTAAATATAACTACTACCAACATTACTCATACACCCTATTCAGTATTCTTATGCACTCTACGAATCGTCCCCTAAGGGAATATCGGTACATGAATGCTTTTGTGTTCATGCAGTTTCATAGAAGATTATAAAAGAATTCATAATGTACGTATAAAGTTTCTACATAACTTAATAGGAAGAGTTATATAACTTAATTCCTATATAAAAGATAAAATTAAAGCTGAAGAGTGTAGCAAATATACTAATTAATGAGTGAGAAAATTATCATAATTTATGAACTTATTGGTATAAAATAACCTTAAACAAATAACCAAAAATATAACACTTTTCTTTATAATAATTATTTATATAAATTATAAGTATACAATAACAACAACAACAACAACAACAACAACAACAACAACAATAACAATAACAACAACAACAATAATAATAATAATAATAATAATAATAATAATAATAATAATAATAATAATAATAATAATAATAATAAGAGTTTAAAATAAATTTGGGGCCTTCAAATTGGGGGCCTAAGCCAATGATCTTAGGAATTTTTACCTCATATAGCAAATATTAATACCTTATTTATTTTAAATAAATACCATTTAAAAAACTTATATTCTATAGATACATTTTAATGTTTATAGCAAAATATTCAATTTTGGTTACCTCCTACCCCTAAGCCACTAAATACGCTATTCAATTACACTATTTTCTTTCTTTCTCTACTTTGATACAAGCCATTATTTTCCCCCATTCCCTAAAAATTTGCCTGGTATACCTATACCGAAGACTTCGCTGACTTTCTCTTTGTCTTAATTGTGGCAACAACAACATTCACATCCTTAGGCACAACATCACCTCTGAATTCTGACCATGACTGTATAATTGCGGGCAACATTGACCACTTTAGGAAGACCCATGCCTAGAATAATTTAGGCATCTATTGCCACTGGAAGCTTAAAGAATCGGAGTTTTATTATGGCAATAATTTGGTGAATCCAAACATGGTTGCTGGGAAGCTAAGGGCTGACCACGGCAGTTGGATTGCTGTTCACCACTTTCGAGGCAAGCAAAACTATCAGATTTTTTTACTTTATAGGATGCGTGGGAACACTGAGATTCAGGGTTTATGCTCGACGGCGGACTCGCCAAAAATTAGGATTTGTTCTTGAACAAAGACGACGGAGTTTGGGGCTGAGCAACTTGATTTTCTGTTAATATATTTTAATATTTTTTCAATGTATCACGCTGTATTTTCATGTATTTCATTGTATTCATTGTCTTTTTTTCCATTGTAATTCAATATATCTCGTTGTATTCCATGTATTTTATTATATTCAATGTCTTTTTTTTCCATTGTATTTCGATGTATCCCGTTGTATTTTATGTATTTCGTTGTATTCACTGTCTCGCTATATGCCATGAATGTATTCATATATTTTTTTTAATTAATATAATTTATGTATTCAGATGTATTATATAATTTCTCTGAAGATTGCTATATTTTTAGAATATTTTTCGGTAGAGAATCATTTTTATAACTGCAATACAAATTTTGTGTGTTATAATTGAGTTTGTTGAATTATATTAGGAGTCTATTATGTTAATTGATTCACTTTCCGTCTAAAAACAGTGTAATCCCCTGTTTCACGTCATTAAAAACAGTGTAATCCCCTGTTTCACGCCATGAATACAGTCGAATACACTCGAATACAATAACTGAGTAGATGGACTTCCCTGATTTACACCTATTTTTGCTACTGTATTCATGAATACAGTAGCTTAAATATATCTAATACATCTTATAAAAATGGAAAACGTATCTACAATCCACAATATGACAAATAATATCTATAGATAGATAATTACCGCTAAAAGATAGTGATTTGTCATCATCTTACTATGCTACCCTTTGGAGCCGCCCCTGCCAGGTTGCCAAAGCCCGTTTCAGAATAGTATTACATTTCTAGTGCTAAAATAAATTTAAAAATAATTGTATGTGTTTTACATCTTGTTTGGATGGTTGTTACACATCGTTTTATAATGTATTATATTGTATTATATTTTATCATTTGGTGAAAATAATATTTGGATAAATTGTATCGTTTGCCATTATTTCATGATATCATGCACCAGCAATATGAAGAATAAATTTATAATATTATAAAGGAAAGTTATGATATGAGGTAAATTTATTATATAAAGGGCTAGGGTAAATGAAAAAATAAAATAATTTAATAATAATAAAGGATGAGATGAGAGAAAAAGATAAGATAATGATGCAATACACCAAATGAGTCGTTACATAAAAGTGACACATTTTATCTTACGTAATGATGAATTTAACAATACGATACAATAAAATTTAAGTAACAATCAAAATAAACGTCCTATTTAAAGTGACAATACCATTAAATACAATCTAGTTATGTTACGTATTGTTTTAATAGACAGTTATGTCCTTCGTAATCTTCTTCAGAACTAAACGCCGTTAGCCAGCGGGCTACCAAATCGGAAACCGGCGAAGCTGATCTCGCCGGCGAGACCAACCCGCAACCCCCAACCCCTAACCCCCAACCATAGGCTTTATTGTATATTGGGTTAAAAATAAAAGAAACAAAAGAACCATATTTACTGTAACACACCACATACAGATACAGTTGTGCCATAAATTGACATTTCTTGTTTGATTAAGTAATAAAGAAACTTGGCACCTAATAGTATGAGCTCATTCAAGTTACTCAACTACTTTCTCAGTTATAAGTGCACACCTCTTCACTCTCGCTACAGTCCCTTGTTCTATTTCCCATATATTCAGTATTCTTTTTCGTGTCCAAAAAATCATACCTTTATCTCCTCCCAATTTCGCCTCTTTTCATCCGGTATGTTCTCTTTCTATTTGATAAATTGTGTGTTTATCATGATGTACATCTTTTGAAATGTATACGTAATAATATTTAAGAACTGAAATCAGTTTATCACTTGTTTAAAGAAGTTTTTTTTGACTGGCTTTTGGCCCATTTGAAAATTTACAAACTCAGCCTTTGAAATCTTTTTGGAATTTGTGACTTTTCCGGAGTGAGTGATTTGAGGATGGTCAAGTTGATTTTTATTGGAAAACCCTGGGTTTTTATCAGTAAAGTTAGGATTTTGTTAAAGCTTGTTGATGTATATTTGCTAGTAAGCTTTGCAGAGATCATTTTTCAACTTCTGTTTTTTTTTTTTTGGGTTGCGGCATATTTGTATCACTGAAATGATGATTTTTTGATAGCAAGCAAATGAATCCGAAATATAAAAAAGAAATAGTATACATATAATATTTAAACTAAAAGAAAAACAAAAGCAAAACAGTAGATATTGTTCAAATTCCAGCGGAAGCAAACACACTAAGTGATATCTTCCCATGTGTCCAAGCTTTGGTGGATAGAGTTATTCGGTACCTGTGCTAGTCAGAAGTAGCAGCTACCCCTGGAATTAGTCGAGGGGCTCTGACACCACGGTTATCAAAAGAAAAAAAAGTGGACTGTTGATCTATGTGGATTTTCCTACTTTGTTTCCGTTGATCCTATTCCTACTTTGTTTCCATTGATTCAATTTGGTTTAGGATTCTGTCAAAATAAATTTTGAGTGTCTTATGAATTAGTAGGCTATCTTTGCTCCTAGGAAATCCTGTAAAGAGAGTATAAAAGGTGGACTGTGTCAGAGATTTTAGAATTCGTATTGGTTTTTTTCCTTAAACACGTTGCGAATATATCAAATTTTCCACCTTCTTTCATTGCGAGTTGAGAACCTCTTAAGCATCTGTCTTTCTTCCCTAATGAATGTGGGCCTCCTCATCTTTAGGGAGCAGGGATTTTTACTTTTTCCATTGAGGTTGGGCATTTATTTGCATCTTCAGAAACATATTAGTAATGTTGGAGTAAAATGTAGGCCCTTGTCCCATTTCATATAAAGCTATTCGAATGGAAATGGCATCTGAGATTGGACATACATATGCTATTAGTGGTAGAAATGTTACTTTGATATGGAAAACATTACTCAATGTTAAACATTTGAATCATTAAATGAATTTGAGTTCTTGAATATCAGTAAAAGTTGTATAGAATATATTATCAGTAAAATGGTACCAAACATTTTATAACGTTCCGTAAGGAAAAGATTATCAGGTAAGTTGGAACACGCAAGTAGTTATTTTCTAAATTTCACATGTGATGTATCTTCGTAAACCAAGATTCCCATTGATGCAACTCATGGCATATCTTCTTTTTTGCTTCTAAAAGTTAGAGATGGTACAAACATGATATTTACGTCATCTTAAAGTTTTATTCCTCTTTCTTCGTTTTTTTTTCCAGCTACAAGTAGTATAAGCTATATGGAGCTGGTCAAGGAGGTTGCGAGCAAGGGACCTGAATCACAGCAGAATATTGCCATAAGAGCTGATGAAAAGAGCTACAGTTACCTTCAGCTGATATCATCTGCGAGGAGGATTTCTAATTTGTTAAACAAGCTAGATGTTAAAACTGTGAGTTGGAAACGACGAATTATCTGCAAATAATTAAAGTTGCAAGAATTTGTGTTTTAATCTTCAGCTAACAGTGTGAATTAAATCAAAATTTTCTTTTCCTTATTGAAATATTTAATTGAGAGTAATGTTGTTTACGAAATTCTTTCAGTGCGAGTCCTTTTCTCAATGCACTATCTTTTTTATCTGGATACATTGCTCTTCCAATTTCAAAGTCAGTCTACTGAACTTACTTCGGTTATTGCTTTCTGCTCAAACGCTTCCACTTTTTCAGGACAAAGACATCAAAGAAAATGAACATCTCAATGGAGCAAGAGTAGGGATTGTAGCCAAACCTTCTGCTGAGTTCGTTGCTGGAATACTAGGGACCTGGCTTAGTGGATGTTGTGCAGTCCCTCTTGCTCTGAGCTACCCTGAGACTGAACTGCTACATGTGATGAATGACTCGGTACATCTCTCAATCTTTTATCTTCTTCCTCGTTGTTTCCTGTCAGTAAATTGTTATTTGAAAGATACTAAAGACATGTCAAAAATGGATGCACTTGCTTTCTCTCATACCCAAAACTAACGATAGAGCTTGCATCATTTGTCACACCCTGCTCTCTGTCCATAGGTGATTAGCTCATCTTCAATCAGGCTGAAATATTCCGTATCTGCTTGTTGTAGAACCAATGCAAGTTCCTCCTCCCAGTTTTTGTCTTCTTTTATGCTTACTAAATCAATGTGAAACATTGATTTCTAGGACATCTCCATGATTTTGAGTACTGAAGACCACCAAGAACTTATGAGTACAATTGCAGCAAAAACTGGTGCTCAGTTATCTCTCATTCCTTTAATTCCCATCGTGCATTCATCAACGGAGCATGACCAGTCAAAAGACGTGGTTTCTGATGGTCAACAAAATCCGCTAGAAATCAATTCCTATGGTGAGATAATGGGTAGTTTGTCTGTGGCTCGATATGGTTATTTATTTCCCTGTTTGAGATGTTTGGAGCTCATCTATGTCATTTTCCTTTGTTCTGTACATGTTACCTTTAAGGCGAGAACCCTGCTTTTATCTTGTACACCAGTGGTACAACAGGTAAACCAAAAGGAGTTGTCCACACACACAATGGAGTCCTAGCACAGGTTAATGTCTGTTCTAGACTTGATATCATCATTCTCAGGCTTTTATTGCATCTTGATATAATTGGTTCTTCGCCTTTATGTCTTATTCTTGAATTCATTGATCTAATTAGCAATATTCCACTTCTATCTTGTGATGATATCATGCCTGTCAGAGACCATTCTGATTAAGTACGTTTGCTTTCACTTCTTTTTTTTCCTCAAATAGGCAGTGAATTCATATGTATTCTGTTGATTCTGAAGATAGGATAACCTGTTATAGTATTTGTATTGCTGGGAGATGATAAATAACCCAATTCACCACCTTGGACAAACTGCTGGTTGTAATTGAAGGAGAACTTTTGATATCATTTATTTCCGTGAACTTGTTTATGCCTTGTTTCAGTTGTCAGCAATATCATCAGGGGTGGGATTGTCTTCATTGTAGTTTTACTACGAATTACTACTTTCAGGTCTCTGGAAGCTATCTTTAATAATCTGTCCATGTTTATGCTGTTTCAGGTCCAAATGTTAGCTAACGCATGGGAATACACGTCCGAGGATCAATTTCTGCATTGTCTGCCACTCCATCATATCCACAGTCCCATAATTTTTTTTCAGTCCCATTATATTTGTTCCCACTCATGTTGTTTACATTTTCCCTGCTTTTGCAACATGTTTTTGTGTGGGATAATACGATAAACAATCTCATTTGGACTAAAATCTGGTTGATCCTTAACTTGTACTATACATGTGCATGGGCTTTTCAATGCTTTACTGGCCCCTCTTTATGCAGGTTCCACGGTAATTGCTCAAAGAATTCACATTTTGAAACTGTTTTTCACCACAGCGTACATGCTGTCTGATTGGTAAGTTCATGTAGCCATGCCTGCTTTTGTGTTGTTGAAGGTCAACTTCGTGCCAAAATTCAGTGTGAGGGGAATTTGGCAGAGATGGCGTGAATCGTATCCTACAGATGGGACTAAAATGGATAATGCCATAACAGTGTTTACTGGAGTAAGTCTGTTTTGAGTAGATTAATGAAATGTAGTTGCAATCCTATGACATGTGAGATCATCTGGTGCATTTACTATGTTTGAGTTTTACGTTCTTAAATTTATCTGGGGTTATGGATAGGGATAGCATTTGTGTGTACTTGGCTAGGATTTGCTAACACCATGGTGTCAAATAATAACTTTGGTACCAGATCCTCTAGCCCAACTCCTCTTTTTCTGATTGATGTTTCTATCATTTTAATCCAATAGGTTCCAACTATGTATGCACGATTGATACAAGGTTACGAAGCAATGGATCCAGAACTTAAAGCAGCTTCTGCTTCAGCAGCAAGGCACTTGCGTCTTATGGTAATAGGCCGTTTTCTCCTTTGCTGGTGTTGTTTGAATGGACTACTCAACAGATTTAGGACCTTATCATGTAGAATGAGTCTATTACTTTTTCTTTTTGGTTGGTTGTACTGTGTATAGAATGTGGTGCTGTCAAATCTAATGTATTTCTCAATTGTCCTAAATGAGAAAAAACAACTATGTCTGCTTCCAGATGAGTGGCTCCTCTGCACTTCCTCTGCCCGTCATGCAGCAGTGGGAAACCATTACCGGACATCGGTTATTAGAACGTTATGGCATGACTGAGGTAATTGTGCTCATATCCACTTATTTTCTTACATAAGCTGTTTGACTGCTCACCGTTTAATATTCATGCTTATGTAAATGGTTCATTCCGTCTAGTTTGTGATGGCAATCTCTAATCCCATAAGTGGCAAGCGCAAAGGAGGTACCGTTGGCAAGCCATTTCCTCGTGTGCAGGTTAGTGAGTTGCTGGAACAAAGTCCATAAATGGAGTCTAGGAATTTTATTAGATACATCCCCTTTATCACAAGTCCTATCTGATTATTCTTGATATTTCTTTGCCTCTGACAGGCCAAGATTGTTTTGGAAGATGAGAGCAGTGATGATAAAACTGGAGTTGGGGAGCTGTGCATTAAAAGCCCATCATTGTTCAAAGAATACTGGAAACTACCTGAGGTAATC
>MU682750.1:14631-30209 GCA_026770625.1 Nicotiana glauca | reverse complement strand
TCCTTAAATTATTCATCACTATTTGATTCAATTATCATTAATATATCTTGGTAAATAATAGATTTCTCAAAGGGCAACTGATTTGATAGTGTTACATTAAAAATGTGGTCGCAGGAATATGTATTTGATAGTGTATATCTTATATTTAAGAAAAAAATCGAAAAAACTGAAAAACCGACATAAACCGAATCGAGAAAAACCGATTTAATTGGTTTGGTTTGGTTCTAATATTTAAAAAACCGACTTACTTGGTTTGATTTTGTCTAAGGGAAAAATCAATCTAAACCAAACGATGAACACCCCTAGTTATATTATTTGATCATCTCAACCCTTACCATTATATTATCACTCAAATATACCCAGGGTTTGGAGGAATTGTCACATATCCTAATAAAATTAAAATGAATCATCCCTTTTTACCCGCTTCATTTAACCTCATCCATAACCCGAATTTTAAAAGCTGTTAAAAGCTCAAGCAACAACATCTATCTTTAATGAGATCAACCAATGATACAGAAACTAGCATACTGCCAGAATACTTGTTACCGCTAAAGATTGAATATGCTTAAATTGGTCAAACCCATAATTCCTGAGGCAAGCTTCCATTGAGACCATGATTTTCAAGATTAGTCAAATTTCTAAACTAGAAGGACTGGAGTCAAAATCTTAAAGCTTCTAAGTTCACCTAAAAATATAGGAATATCCCCGTTATTCGATTCCCTTCAAGATCAAGAACCTTCAACTTACTGCACCTCCAAATAAACTATTCTCTATTCTCATTTTCTCCAATCTCCACAAATTCCCAGTAGCATTCGGGACTTCATTAGTGAACAAATTCCACGACAAATCCAAGGACGTTAGTACAAAAAACTAAAACTATTAGACTCCTCTTTTTTAACAATATTAACGAATTGAACCATTAAACCCAACCGAACAATCCTAAGAGAAGGAGCATAAATTAAAATATTGCAGAATAATGAAGCTGGCAGCATGTACTATTAAGATTATTTGAACTCTTGTGTTATTAGGATACTGGATCCAGCCGGACAAAGCTTGGTGAATGCTGAAGGGTTTGCAAGGATTCGATTTGCCGAGAGGCGGATTTGTAATCGGTAGCTTTCTTGTAAGGAGATGGTCACATAGTCAGAACGGCTGCGAACTTTGTAGACGTCGAAATATCCATCGATGCCGATTCGATTCAAGATTTGGTATTTTGTTGTGATTTCTTTTCTGGTATGGATGCTCTAGCTCTTTGATGATCGTCCAAAGTTTTTGTTTTTTGTTTGTTTCTCTTTTTTCTTTAATGAAGAAGAATGAAGCTGGTAAGAGGGGGGCGAGTTTAGGTCACGGGTAAAGCGGGTTAAAAAAAAAATGGGTCATTTTAATTTTGTGATGACACAAACGGTTTATCTAATTGAGGGATATATTTGTGTAATAGTATAATAATAGGAGCTGAGATGATCAAATAGTATAACGAAGAATATTTTTAAATTTTTTTCAACAGTACAAAAATATGTTTTGACCATTTTCCGAATTCGAAATTCGATTAATAGTTAAAGGAAAGGAAAGCGTTTTCTATTAAATATTTTTTTATTTTAATTCGAAAGCTCTAATTAAAGGTGAATAATGAATGGAGTGTCCCACCACGATAGTCATGATAGTATTTGTACCACTGCTACTAATCCTTACCTCTTACTTACTCCGGTCTAGTTTAATTGATTTTTTTGATCATTTTTTATGGTCTACAATATAGATTTTTCTAAATATCAAGAAGAATTTAATTTTTTTTTCAAAGGTTACTTGGAATAAAAACTTTTGGAGTATTTGTTATATTTTTAATGAATAAATTAATATGATCAATTTCATTATTAATTAATGTTAAAAATAAATTTTTTAATATGTGTGAAGAAAGTAAAAAAAAAATTCAATTCAAGTAGGCCAAGGAAGTACCATTTAAAGGTGCAGCTTTGTGCGATCCCCTTCCTTGTGTGCTATGATTATCACAACTCATCATTTCTTATATATATTTAACAACAGAGTATTCTACTTCAACTTCGCATAACCAATTCGAAATTCATTAGAAAATTAGGATTAATTGATTAATGCAAAGATAATTAACTATCCCATAATTATATTATAATGAAGCTTTGAAATATTTAAATTTATATAGTCGAATAGAACGGAATGAATATCACGATTTGTGCGGCAACGTCGACAAATTTAGAATTAAAAGATTGTCTATCTACATTTATTAGGGATTTTTTAAATTTTGTGACACATAAAATCACATGCTACTGAGGTTTTAACAAGAATTAGGAACTATTGGCTGGCTGTCACATGGTAGGCCCCCACGTGTTCCTCTTTTTAAAATGTTTACCTTCTACTCTGCTTTCCAGATACGAATTCATCGCATGTTCTGAAGAATAAAATAATAATACTACTATTTATAACTTTTTTATAATTAATTTTTTTAAACAGGATAATATATTCTTTAATTAGCTCTCTTTTCACCCATGAACCCGGACTTGAAAGAATGTACTAACGAAAAACAACATCGTCATGTAGCTAGAGACTTTGGATTCTTGATCCTTCATAATAATGACGAGGACTACAATAACAACAACAATCGTAATAACAATAATAATAATAATAATAATAATAATAATACTTGCTTTATCTTTTATGTTATCAAATTGAAAATATGATAAGCAATTACTTAACGTTACATGTCTCTTTAATTTGATAAAGTAAAAACACCGGGATAGAGAAAGGAGGGTACTATTGCAGCTGGCGCACGTCCCTCAATTTAGAGCTTGATCTTGCATTAAAATTAGCCAGTAAACTTCATGCACTAATTATTTCAGGTAAAAAGTTACTTGGATATGTATTTACATTAAATATACAATTTTACCTGGTTAGGTTATGATTAAAGCGAAGATACTTATTATTTAACTATTATTTAGTAATAAAAATATATGTGAAGATATGTGTCATGTATTTGTTGGCTAATATAAATACCAAGAATCGATGTCAGATTTAGGGGAGGTTTTTTAGAAAGACAAAATAACATTTAAATTTCATAATAAACATGCAACAAGTGGAAAAGAACAAATTAATGACGATATTAGTAATAAAAATAATAATAAAGTCTTTTGTAGTATCTCGTAGAATTGATTATTTCTTATAAAGAGTGGATCAACCCACCTTTTCAACTAAAATACACTTGAACTATTGTAAGTGTATGAAACTATTTTAGTATCTACTTAGTAATACCAAATTGAGATCATTATTAGATGATGTGAGAACTTATGGAAAAAAATATCATAACCATGGGTGTTGACATTGCCAAAATTTTATGAATAGAGTTACGTGATATCTTTGATGATGGGCACTAGCAAGTAGCCAAGTGCATAATCACGCACGCACAAGATGATCCGTACACCACTTCTACAAAATAAAACAAAAAATAACAAATAAAAATATAAAAATTACTATTAATTAAATTTAATGTCGTTCTCTGAGCCGAGGGTCTATCGGAAATAGCCTCTATTACATTGGGGTAGGGGCAATATTTGCATAAACACTACCTTTCCCTTACTTCGTATCTATGAGATTTTACTAGATTGTTATTGTTGTTGTTCTTAAGATTTAACTTTAGGACACCAATTTCTTTGAGGAGCCTCTTCCGAGTATGGATAAATTCTAAGTAATTATTTCATCTATTTGGCTCCCTATCAACTATGAATTCTAATTTAAAATCTCTTTCCCTTTTTTTCAATCTTCTTAATGTTCATATCAAATCCGTGATGAAATAAGGTTGGAATGTCTCAACATCACGGATTATGTTGGACAGCTAAGTAAGATAATCCTAGCAAATAATTCCAGGAAAGAATTGGACAAAAACAAAATAATTACGAGCAACTATTCCTTCATTTTTAGTTGGATATTTTTGGCACCTCGTCAAATGGTCAAAAGTGAAACACAGAAACGTTTTGTACAATCAGCTCAGCTGTCTGTACAACTATTATACACATGTACTCTATTGAGTTAATACCCTAAAATCTCTCTAAATTACGCTTTTATCAGTTTTCTACTTAAACTATTCGGTATCTTCAAAATTTCCCTAAACTATATTTTTCTTCATATATATTATAACATCCTCGTTATATTTCTGGCAAACTGTGAATAATAACTTGCTATTGTGCGCGTGATGAGTGAAAAATCTATCGAAAGGTCCCCACCTGACAGCATGTAACGGCTAATTAAACTTTTCTTCCTCATTTATTCACTTTCCTCCTCTTTTTTCACCATTTTCTCCCATTTTTTCTCTTTTCTTCTTTATCTGTCCATCTAATTCCATATGAAATTCTCCTTCTCTTGTTATTACTGGATCTATTTTTTTTTATCTTTCTTATTTTATTCTTCTTTCATCTATTACCCGAATTTATTTGAAAGAAAAAACACTCATTCAACAACTCACAAAAAAGATCTAATATTTTTGGTAAAATTGACTTAAAGTTACCCAGCAAATATATATAATAATTTTGCAACAAAGAAGTTAGTTTTTAAAGAAGTAGTACCTGTGCATAGCTATCTTCTTCAAAGGAACTCGAAGTTTTACCAATAATCTTCACTCACTCAGAATTTCAAGGAACCCTAGATTTTTAGACAAACACTAATTTTTAAATCCCCAATTTTGAACAAACACAAAATAAGATTGAGCAACATTAAGGTTACAACGAAACTTAATGGAACAAATCCCTACTGAGAGGTGTAGTAGAAGAGAGGAGAGAAAAGCAAAATTGATGGAAATAATTTTATCCTACCCCTCTTTTTTAGTTTCTAACTGGGTGAATATTTATCCCTCTAATTTTTACACCCAATATTTTCGTACTTAAGAGTATATCGTAAGTCAATTGATGTAAGCTCAGAAATGAAATCATCTTTGAAAAAAATATATAAAGTAAGTTAATCATGTTACCGTAGAAGTTAACAATATTTAAGATCATGAATAACAAGTACCAAGATGGTTGGAAGGCTTAGAAGCTAAACAAATTGAAGAAGATAAGTTTTGTCGAAAGTTGACAAG
This sequence comes from Nicotiana glauca, assembly GCA_026770625.1. Taxonomy (NCBI): domain Eukaryota; kingdom Viridiplantae; phylum Streptophyta; class Magnoliopsida; order Solanales; family Solanaceae; genus Nicotiana; species Nicotiana glauca. The sequence goes on along the minus strand of MU682750.1, from coordinate 25,120 downwards.
TTTGGTGTTACACTTTGTGCGTCCTAAGGTGACATACAATGAATATGAGACTTGTTAGTCATGATTTAATGAGTGTAAAGTCATAATATGACTATATATGATATTTGTACATAAAATATAAAGTTTGGGAAAAATTAGATTTAACTTACAGAAAAATCAAGTTAAGATTTGTCTTGTAATGATCCGTTTTGAGAAATTAAATTCGTATGCTTTATGGTATCATTTGGAGACATATATCATACCAAAATGAAGGTCTTGGAACCTAATTTCCAATATCCAAACCATTTATTCATACGATATCGAAGTAGAAAAATATGGATTTTTAAACTAGGGTCACCAAGTCACATTGCCGCACTTCGAAGAAACTGGCAAGTTTATAGGCCAAGTTGTGACGCATTTTTCTCCCAATATATTGAGAGTAACAGGACATATTTATATGGAATAAAATTTTCATATGTCTAGTTTCCAACACTGCAAACCGTTTGTCAATACGATACAGAGTAGAGAGATATGAGTGTCCGAAGTGGCACTGCTCAAGCTGCCAAGCAGGCAGCTTACCCACCTGCTTGGAGAATTAAGGCGGTGGGCTTATAAGTTGTCTTTATCCATTATATTTCATCAATATCAAAAGATCAATAACTGCAAAACAAACCGTTTGTCAATACGATATCAGAGTAGAGAGATATGAGTGTCCGAAGTGGCACTGCTCAAGCTGCCAAGCAGGCAACTTACCCACCTGCTTGGAGAATTGAGGCGGTGGGCTTATAAGTTGTCTTTATCCATTATATTTCATCAATATCAAAAGATCAATAACTGCAAAACACTCTCAAACTCTCCAAGAACTTGTCTAAGTTCCAAGAACTAAACTCAAGAGAAATCAACACAAATCCTCATCAAAGGTGTTAAAGACTACAAGAGAATACTTCTATGATGTTGTGGTGTGATTGAGGGCTATTGTGAGCTAAGTTGAGATGGGGTTTCGAGTTTTAGCTATTGTCCAAGGTATGTATAACATCTTCTTGATTGTTCCTAAGGTTAATCTTGTGTTGGTTGTGTTGTTTGAGTGAAAAACCATAAGATGCACCTGAAGGAACATGAGATACGGTTGTTTTTTTTTGTTCGAATATTTTATGGTTAAAAATATGATTTGTGGTGGCTGAAAATTATGAAAAATAATTTGATAATTTTTTGGCTATTGTTGTTAATCTTTTCTAGGTGTTAATTAAGTTGATTGAAGAAGAAAAGATGAAAAACAAAGGATTGACGATAAAAATTAAAGTGCTAGATATATGAGGCTGTTTTGAAAGGTATTTTGTGGAGGTTTTAAACTAGAAATAATATGGAACATATACGTATGATGCTCTGAAGGTTTTAAACTAATTTATGTAAGAAGAGTTGAATTCACTTTATATCTTGTTATGAATAAAAGAAACGAGCTTGCCGCTAATATGATTGTTAAGATAATCGGAGAAACTCATATTGGATTATATTATTGTTGTTGCTGGTGTTGGTTATAGTTGTTGTTATTGGGTTGTTGATGAACCTTAGTAGTCTTTGGGATGTATTAAAAATAGGGGAATTGCTGTCCGATTTTCCTTAATTCATGCGACTAGCCAAATACGATGGTACGACATTATATGTTAACGGCAATATCATTTCACTTGTTGTAGATGCAAGAAGTTGTGTTGAGCTTGGTTGAGTAATAAGGAATAGATCATACAGGTATGTTAAGGCTATCCCTTCTTTCTTTTTGGCATGATCTATACAACACGAATAAAACGAGCAAATGCACAACTTCCATAAATGACTCTATTCATAGAAATACTAGAGATGCCTATGTTCTTGATTCCCCGTATGTCTTATTATTCTATCGTCTGTTCATGGGTCTCAAAAAATAAGTAAATTGATAAAGTTTATTTCATGATGTTAATCAGAGGCATAATGGTCTTATGACGTGCCAAGAGATGTTATTAACATATTTCATATGCATTTCATGCATTTATACATGCATATTGACCCATGACCAGATGACGTTATATATATATATATATATATATATATATATATATATATATATATATATATATATATATATATATATGGGATATGGTAAAGGTTATGGCATTATATACTCACAACTAACTGATCAGCCGGTATACGTTGATGATTTTGCCCACAGTAGTCGACATGATATGATGGGATACCTTTAGAGGCTTGATGATGTTATGAACACATGTACCTATGCACGACATGACATTCATACGCATATGCATGACACTATAAGTATTTCATAATTTACAGAGTTATCCAGACTTACAAATTGAGTCACTTACTCTATATTTCTTCCATGTTTTTATGTACTTATTTATGTGCCTTACATAATCAGTACATTATTCGTAGTGACGTCCGTTCTACCTGGGGACACTACGTTTCATGCCCGCATTTCTTGATAAACAGGTCAAGAGTCTTCCAAGTAGGCTATCCGCTCAACGAAAGATTTTGGTGCGCTCTATTTGCCCCGGAGTTGCTTGTTTGGTCAGTATGATTTAGACAGGTATTATTTGGTATGGCGAGGCCCTGTCCTGACCTTTATGATAAGTATGTACTCTTAGAGGCTTGTAGACAGATGTCATATATACAGATACTTGTATGGCCTTGTCGGCCTATGTTTCGAGTATATAAAGAATCATGCCGGCCTTATAGGCCCGTGCTTCATATGTATAAGTTTGTATTCCCTCATGCTTTACTCCAGTTTATTTACCTATGATATAATGATATGAAAGATACGTTATGTTGGTACTCGATTGAGTAAGGTACCGGGTGCCCGTCGCGGCCCATCGGTTTGGGTTGTGACAAAAGTGCTATCAGAGCAGTTCTGTCCTAGGGAGTCTACAAGCCGTGTCTAGTAGAGTCTTGTTTATGAGTGTGTTGTGCACTACACTTATAAGTAGGAGGCTACAGGGCATTTAGGATTTCACTCTTTCTTCTCACTCTAGATCATGTGGTAGAGCTTAGCTGTAAGAACTCAATTTCCTAAACCCTATCTTATTCATAAGACAACGATGCTTACATTTAGAAAGATGGTTGGTAAGGGATTGCACGTAGTTATGGAAGAGTTGAGTCAAAGGAACTTGATTCTGCATGATGCTTATAATGAGTAAACGTAAGGTCTTCAACAGATCATGTGTGTACTAAGACATGTAAGCTTCTTGTTGAGGAGACCTAAGGCATGAATATTTATCCACCCATATGGTGAAAAGCAACGAGTGAATCAGAAGGTACAAGTTTCAACAAGTAAAAGAAGCAAGGTAAAGAAGGGTACAAGGAACCCAGTTTGTAAAGATGAACATTATCTACAATTCAGAAAGAGAGATATAAGCATTTTGAGTTACCTTCAAAAGTAACAGAGGTATGTACAATTGGCCACATCGATCTTAGTTATGCCCTATGGGAGCTAACATATATGGTTTAAGAGAAGGACAGGGTATCAGGACCCGGTTGGGGTTAGAGTAACTTAAAATGATGGATGGATTGTTTGCATTAGTTGACATTTCCAAAGGATATTGCAAATGTGCTAATAGATCTCCTCGTAAGACACCCAATTAGTGCATTCTATAGTAGTATAGCAAGACATAAGTACTACAAAGATATGCACTGGAAGCCTTGAAGGGTCATCGATGATGTGAGAAAATTCCAAAGATGAAGAGGTAAAACATCTATAGGTAGATCGCCGTAGCGCCAAATCTTAGTACTCCCCTAAAGGGTGGAATATTGAATGATGTGGCATTAAGTCAGAATTAAGTGGTTTTAGTAATTTTGGAATGGTGAAAGAAGAATGCGATAAAAAAATGAGAAAAGGGATGATATTTCACTTATCCAAATCCTATTGATATGATACGATTCCAGAATATTATGCAAACGCGACGTCAAGGAGAGGAAGTAAGGGTTCCTGTCTGGGATGTTATTAATAAATAAGGGGCCAGTGCGCGAGGTAAGTTAAGATAAAGGAAATAACCCAAGAAAGATTACGCAAAATATTGATATGAGAATGGACCAACGAGTAGTTAGCAACTGATTCAGTAAGAGCCTAGTTACGGCTAAACAAGAGGATACAAACAAATCAATAAAGTATGCAAGATAAACATAGTAAATCTCAACATGGAAAATTCAGTCTTGCCGATATGACATTGTAACCTTGAGAAATATTAAGATAGGAGTCGGGTTAGTTAAAGGTACCGTATGAGTGTTATGGAGATAAAAGAGAGTGCCACTAGGAAGACAATCAAAATATCATCTTAGAAGCTACCCTACGAGCAAAAGGGCATGAAGGTAAGTAAGTAAGGATAATGACAATTAAGAAAGAACATCAAAAACTACGCTAGGTAAATGATGTAATAAGCTTGCAGCCTTGCAAGAATAAGAGGGTCCTCACTAAGTACTACAATACAAGACTAGCTAAGGAAATAAGGAAGAAGACTTCAACCTAAGCATAGTGACCTAAAGAGGAAATGGTCTTGTAACAACAGTTTCACTACAACATTGTATGCACTTTATAAGAAAGTAGGATTTGAGATCATGTGAGTTGCACAGAAATTCCGTCATGCGTAGGAACTAAGAAAAGCTAAGTATGCACGCTACAAGGGGCAGAAAGACTAGGAAAAGCAATAGCCTATGTTTAAAGAAACTAAGAAGAAACGAAATGAATTATTCGAACAATGATCCAGAATTAGTTACGTTATGAACGCACTTAAGATTTCGGAGTATTATTCATGCAACATATATATTGACAACCATACAACCTAGAAGAATCCAGTATAAGTTAAAAGAAAAGAAAAGAATTGAGTCTACATCATAAACAAAGAATTGAATTGTTAGATGATGGTGTCACGGGTATTCGATAGTGTCCATGAAAGGCTAAAGTAATAACTAATACCATGGGCCGCAGACCGGAAGATGGCTTAAGCCTACATAAAGGCTTATCAGAAGGAAGAAGAAACTAAAGAGTTACATCAACCAAGTAAATCAGGAGTCTGATTATTGGACCCAAAAAATTATAGAAATCGTGATTGAGAATATTGTAGGATCACCTTTAATATCAGAGGTATAAGAGAGATAGTACGACAACTATATTTTATAACAGCTCTACGAGAAAGCCAGTTAGAAGAGTACCTGCCTCATAAGAAGTTAGTATGAAGCTCTCACCAGATTGTGTATGCACCAGGGGGTAAGTATTATAATAGAGCTTCAAGTTGTGGATATAAATCATACCTATGTAGAAGGGAAGTTATGAAAGAGATAGAAGACGTGATGCAAAATTTTAAAGCAAGTAAGGTAAAGGTGAACAACGTACGAGACACTCAAGTGAAGAAGGTTGTGAATAGTCCTTACTTTGGATAGAAGGCTAGAAGCATTGGGATTCGGTATCCAGGAAAGATAGCGGTGGCATGCCTTCTAGCCTATGGGTTCTAGGTATCGGGAAGCCTAATTAAGAGAGTAAAGAAGAGTTAGAGACGATGTGATGTCTCGCTTGATGATCCACAATAACACAAGAAAATCTATGGTGCAAGCAGGTTGAAGGAAGGTTGCGAGTAGTATAAATAGACATGTATAGGTCGCAAGCTAAAGTATGGTGAAGCGACAGATTTTAGGAATACATGAGTAAGGACAAGAAAAGGTGATAAGAAGGTGACGAGAAATGGATAAGTCCCCGAAATTAAGCCCAGGAAAACAAAAGAGCTGATGGTTTCTGTAAGTTATAGAAAGCTCAGTATAGCCTGAAAGAACTCAAAGGAGTCTAAGACTAATAGCATTTAGAAGAGATGGAATGCTGCCCTGGTATTAGAATGAAGATGTAGTTGTGATAAATAAGGGATGACATTTGGGACTTTGATTGAGTAATTATTTGAGGAAAAAAGGGAGATTGCATGAATTGTACACGATTGACACACCTACGTAAGGTGAATCACATTGGGATGCTATGAAAAATGGTTATAGAAATTACTCCAGATGTTCCTCGATGCAACATGGGCCATAGTGATTACGTAAAAAGTTTTAAGTTATCAGTGGTAAATTGTAGATCAATATTGAGGTGAATCAACAATGAATAGACAAAAGTCACAAAGTATAAAATGAGATTAGGCCGTCATTCTTATGATGAACAGTAATGAGGAAGCATTAAAGGACCTAGATTTATGCATATATCCTGGAGTTTGGTGGCAGGCCTCAGTAATTACAGTATGACCTACCTTGATGCGGAAAAGTCATATTGATGGATAACCGGGTCCATGAATTAAGGTATAGCAATATTCGTAGGTTCATCAAAGTACCGAGCACTTCAATATACCTATAGATGTCCAGAGGAACATCTTGTCAAGCTCTGTATATGTTTATGATGTGAGGCCTAGAGATTGGGTAAAATCTTGAGGAAAAAGCTGGAGGGAAGAGTCGTATAGGCGAACATAAAAGGAAAATGGTGGTACATGCTGCATGATGAAGGATTCCGACTACTAGTCGTGGTGTGAGAAAGAGTCCTAAAGGAGGAATGCCCTGGCCTTTAGATTTGTTCACAAAGCAGTTGGCTAGATGGCAAGGACAATATTTAAATATTTGTAAGAGCTATGGGTATGAGACTGATAAGCGCATCAGTCAACTTTCAAGGATGAATGTTCCAGGGGGGGATTATGTTACACCCCATGTTTTCGTACTTAAGAGTACGTCGTAAGTCAATTGATGTAAGCTCAAAAATAAAATCATCTTTGAAAAAAAATAAAGTAAGTTAATCATGTTACCGTGGAAGTTAATAATATTTAATATCATGAATAACAAGTATACAAGATGGTTGGAAGGCTTAGAAGCTAAACGAATTGAAGAAGATAAGTTTTGTCGAAAGTCGATAAGTTCAGTGTTACACCCTGTGCGTCCTAAGGTGACGTATAATGAATATGAGATAATGATTTAATGAGTGTAAAGTCATAATATGACTATATATGGTGTTAGGACATAAAATATAAAGTTTGGGAAAAATTGGATTTAACTTATAGAAAAATCGAGTTAAGATTTGCCTTGTAACGAGCCGTTTTGAGAAATTAAATTCATACGCATTATGGTGTCATTTTGGGACATATATCTTACCAAAAAGAAGGTATTGGAACCTAGTTTCCAATTTTTCAAACCATTTATTCATACGACATCGGGGTACATAAATATGGATTTTTAAATTAGGGTCACCAAGTCATATTGCCGCACTTCGGAGAAACTGGCAGGTTTATAGGCCAAGTTGTGATGCAGTTTTCTCACAATATATTGAGATTTACATGGATATATTTAGATGGAATTAAATTCCTATGTTTCTAGTTTCCAATGCTGCAAACCGTTTGTCAATACGATATCGGAGTAGAGAGATATGAGCGTCCGAAGTGGCACTACTCAAGCTGCCAAGCAGGCAGCTTAACCACCTGATTGGAGAATTGAGGCGGTGGGCTTATAAGTTGTCTTTATCCATTATATTTTGTCAATATCCAGAGATCAATGTGTTTGTACTGATTAAATGCTCGTGAATGCAACAACGTAAATGTGCAATAAATGTAGAAGATGATAATGAATATAACGAAAAGGAATCTACCACCCAATTATTGTAAGACTTGAATGATTCTTTGCTCTGATAGCAACATGGAGAAAAGAGAAATAAAGAGGGTTGAACGATCTCTGGATCTTGTGAATAAAGAAGTGAAATCTTGTGCTTGAATAGGATAATCAATGAACAAGACAATTGTTGTATATTCTCTCAGGTCAACCTTTTACAATGTGTTTTTCTTATAAAGTGATGATCCCATTTTTTGTTCTCTATCTTCTCCTATTTATAAGGGATATTTCCTAAAAATCCTAAAAAGTACAAATTATGGAATATCCAAAGGAATATTCCTTGTATCCATATCTGAACCTATGATACTGTTATTTCTTCATCTCAGCTGCCCATCTTTCTCATCAGCACTCTTGAGAGCAGCCTTTAGTTATTACACCGCGGTCGACCCCGTCCTTGATTTCACTTATCTCTTACTGCCTAGTCGCCTAACTTAGACCAATACAGTTAGTCCCTCTGCTTGTTGAGGTCCTGGTCCTGCACATTTGATAGGTTTTCAGTATTTTATATTTTGATGATCTAACAAACTTGTCATGAAGAACCAGATAGAGCACCTGGCGCACAGGACATACATCTCATGTAAACTAATCTAAGCCTGAAAATCAGCAAAGGGAGAAACACAGCAGGGACCTGATGATCTGGCCCTTTAGGGTTCTCCGACATAAGCAAATCAGTGATTGTACATATTCAAGATAAAGAGGAACACAACAGGGATCTACTGCTTCGGGGTTCTCTGATAGAAAGTGCAAGTCAAGTACGCAGCTAGAACATGACCGAAGAAGGTGACCATCTGGCAGCCGTTACAGAAGAGGAACACAACGAGGACCTAGTCTATTGGTGTGTCCTGACTGGAAGTACAAAGTCCACTATCCAGCTGGAATGCAACTGCCCAGAAGTGGATGTGCAGACTGTACAGCAGTCACTTCTCACTGGGAAGAAGTACACCAAGAGTTGACATCACTACCCATTGTGATATCTTTTGTGATAAAACAACCTGGTGCAAGATACACTTCGTTTTGTGCATTCAGTGATATTCTCTCAAGCATAACAAAGTTCATCTGGCTTTGAAGTCACTGTGTGCGTCAAGAACAAGAAGACAACTCCACTAAGGATCAACTTCTAATCAAGTCCTATATATGTCCATAGTTGAGTTGTAATCTTGTTAATTGTTCTAAATTGTAATTTCTAGTTTGCTTTCTTAGAAGCACTGGTTTAGGAACAAACAAAATTCGTAAACTTTAGAGTTTATGTTGTGACTAGTAGTAGTCATAAGTTAAATCCTCTGTAACTAGGAGAGTTATAGAGTGGCTTATAGTGGTGCATCACGAGTTAGTTTAAAGCCTTTGGAATTGGATAAAGTGGCTTGTAATAGGTAGATTACAAGTTAGTGAGTTTAAATCCTACATGTGTAGGTCGTGGTTTTTTGATCCCCCCTGTGTGAGATTTTTTCACGTAGAAAATCTCTAGCCTTCTTTACATTCAGTTGTAATTGCATTCTAAGCATTATCTCGTAGAGGACCAGGTACTCTAAGCATTATCTCGTGAGACCTCCTGTATGGTCTTTGATAAGATCGTAAGATTTACTGGACATGAGATTCTCAAAATAGTGGTAAACATGGTTTATCAGAAATGGAAAGACTGTAGGAGTGGAGGAGGACCCAGAAGTGTATAAGGTTGTAGAAGGCGTGAAATGGTGAGGCTATGGGAATGATTTCAAGGGTGATGACAAAGTGGGAACAGTGTTAATGGTAGGGGAATGAGAAGATTGTTCAATCGCCATTTGATGAGTACTTAGTATACGAGTTGAAAGAGAGGAATAAATAGGAACAGGATCCTAGCTATGCACATGGGATGAAGGTTCATAACTTACCTTGAGAGAGAGGGGAATTTTCTTATTGGGAGAAGAACTAATTATGAGTGGGGAGCGAAACTGGTTCTGAAACGTCTGAAAATGGCGGTAGATTTGTGGGGAAGTGTTACCGTGTAGAGGGGATGAAGGATTTGACAGACAAGACATGACACTCAGATGTTAAAAAGTTGAATGACATGGCAGCTGAATTTCAAAGTATTTATATGCCTTTTTTTTTATTTAGAAAGGGCATGCAAAATTAAGCACATTACTACTAACCTGGAGTACAGGGACCTGATGTCAGAACAAAATTTTTGAAAAAGTTTTTGGTTGCTCCCCTCTCTTTACCTTTCACACCTGTGCCTTTAGCTTATATGATCGTCATACGTGTTTACCAGTAACGGTATTGATGTGAGCTAGGCTTGGTCAGAAAACACTTTAGCTATTTTTACCTGATGGTGTCTCAATCAGACAATTGATGGAGCATCAGGTTCCTCATTAGATTTGTGTGACCCCGTCTTCACCTTGATTTATCCGAAATATTTTCTACTTGAGGCTTTGATGCAGATATCCGGAGTTTGGTCTTTTGTTTTGCAATCCTTTCCATTAATCAATCCCTATACCTTCAGAAGAAGATCTCACCCTTCAATGTTTTTGCAATTTCTTTCCGGATATTGATGAGATCATTTCGTCTTGATTTCTTGTCTTCCACAAGATAATGCATGAATCATAACAAGTGCATTTTGGTTTCCCAACTTGAGATGGAGGTTGTTTGGGAAGAACCACAAGGAGGTTGGTTTGATTTCTTCGCACTTTGTGTTCTGCTGCTTATGTAATTCCATGAGCTGCATTTTTTCTTCTTCCTTCAGCTTCAATGGTAGCAAATGACGTACTAGGTTCTTTGTGAGACATGGAAGGTGATGTTGGGTCATCTCTCACCAGTCTCCTTTCACCTTGCTCACTCTATCACCCTCTTGATTTGTAGCCTTGGATGTTTTCCA